>CAJPEV010001602.1:23416-62232 GCA_905338385.1 Darwinula stevensoni
TTGGCCCCCCCCCCCCCCCCCCCCCCCCCAGGCACTATTTCCAACGGAAGCTTCTGAAACTATTAACGCCTTCACAATCCTCACCACCGCAACATTACCATCTCAAAATAGTCCACAAGCTCATTATGATTGGCGGTGCCGCGCCTTCACTGACGAGGAGAGCAGTGAGCGGATGTCACTTCCAGTGTTGTCAGAACGCAATCCAGTAACTCGGAAATAATAGAATTGCCTGAAAATTTACAGTAATCTGCCTCCCCGTCGAAGCCACAATTTTACTGTACCTTATTTTAATTCATATTTTTAGGGCTCAAAGGTGTGCTCACAATATGTGGGGCTCCTTGCATTGACAAAACTTCGCCATAAAACTTGATCAGAAACACGTGGATCATTCTCCGTCCGGTGAATTGCCTCCGGTCAGTTGCTGTTCCTGGGTCACCTCTGGACGTTCGCCGGACAGCTTTCAAGTTTTCCTCGTGTGTTGGCCGAGACGAGACCGTGAATTCCGTCGAATTTCTTCTCTCGCCGTAGTCCTGACGGAGGCCTGGAAAAAATGCGTCTCAAGTTTGCAGCAAACTTGTCGTTCTTGTTCCAAGAGCAAGGGTCCCTGTTGGAACGCTATGCAGCAGCCAAGGCAGCCGGGTTTCGGGCAGTTGAGTGTGCGTTTCCGTACGAACATTCGGTCGATGAAGTTGTGAAAGCGAAGGATGAAGCTGGAGTTGAGCAAGTCCTCATTAACAGCGTCCCAGGTCTGAATTCCCTCAGGGAGGCGTTGGTTTAACGTTAGGCCTAAAGTAGAGTATGATAGAACTGCCATCGAACTATAAGCTCACGCCTAAATGGCCTTATCAATGACAAAATAAATTCACATGTGATCAAGTTAGGACCAAGGAAGTGCAAGTTACTTTTGGTCTCAAGCTTGCTGATTGACAAATCTTGTCTCCTGCTCATATAGCCTCAGATAGAAGAAACATAAGAAGAAGAAACTGGATGCTTTCATGGACAGACAAAAAGGTGGGGGCAATGTTGACGTTAGGTACTAGACAGTAAGCAAATAGGATAGTCAAAAAACAAAACAAAAATTTAAGAGGGTTAGGCCTACCCTAAAATTAAGGAACGCTCGACCTTGACATGTGATATCGAAATGGGTGAAATCTCGATATCACTAACAATTTTGAATCTTGAAAACATCATGCTTGATTTGATATGGCCTGGCCTAGGCCTACTATTCATATTGATTTACTTATGATGGGGGGAGGGGAGCACAAAAACCTTTTTTCTAATGGATCTGGAACAATACTCTTCATTTAATTGAAACATATTAACTGCTTAGAACCTTAACTCTTTCAATGGATTCTTTTGAGCTTGAAGTTGAGCTATCCTCTCATGATTCTTTTGTGAAGGCAACCTGAGCAAGGATGAATTGGGGACTGCAGCTCTTCCTGGAAGAGAGGATAGCTTTCTCAGTGGCATTGAGACAAGCATAAAGTATGCAAAGGCCCTCAACTGCTCCAGGTGAGTGTAAGCTGACTGTTTTAATGATGAAGAAGCTGAGTCCTTTCATAGCAATGTAAGTAAACATATGTGGCACATGAACTTTGCATAATTTGTTGATTTGGAATTCCTTTGGTGAAATAACAATAAAGTAAATAATCATGACTGGTTGACCAATGACAGTTTCTGGCAGTCCCCTTTACAAAGTCTGGCTCTGCTTGAGACTGCTCATGGAAAATGTGGTATGGAAAGTTTGGGCCTGCTAATGCCAATACCTATTTTATCTGTTGGCCAAGAGTTTGCAAAGGCCAATGTTGGTTGGGTAGTTCACCTGAGCAAAACTTTTATCAGTCTCATATTAATTCAGTCCATCAAATTTTTTACACTTAGCTATTCTTTCTTATGACATGATTTTTTAATGCATGACATGAATGTTTGCATACATCCACATGCACTTAAAAACATAATATGTGCATGCCTACATGTGCCCTCATACAATTATAAATTGGTCTTTTGCCTGACTATGTTTCTCATCACATTTTAGAAAATAGAAGAGGACTTTTATTATAAGTAACTGAACTGTGTTTTCTGTCAAAATTTTGTATTTTTCTATTTGCCATCAGCATGATTTTAATTTTCTTCTACCTTAAAGTGTGAGAATTTCTAATATTTACTTTGCTTTTCAACCTTTTGCCTTTGCAGTATATAAGAAGTAGAAATTCAGTGACCTTGTCTGAAAACTCTCAGCCTCTCCCATTATTTTTGAACTTTCACTGTGGCATTTTGCTCCAAACATCACCAAGGGTCAATCTATCTTCACATCTTCTTGCCCATTTAATGTCTGAGAGGCAAATTTCTCTGTAACTAAGGCATCAGTTTTCATCTATACAAGGTGTCATATTTAAACATAAATAATGATTACTCTGCTGTGTAACTTTTAGGAAATGCCCAATTACACCATAAGGTTAAAAGGAAGTGCCCAACTAAAACCCTGATATGTTCCTGGAGCCATGAAATAAGCTTAAATGAAATTTATGGGCTGGCAAATTGCTCTATTGTGTTTAATTATATACACCCTGTGTAGTGTGATGCTTTCGACTTATTGTCAACAGTAGTATCTTTGTCATCTCCAAACTCTTTGTTCCCTATCTATTGGTTCTTTAGAATATCGCCCTGATCTCCTTCATCCTGTTGGTTGTTTAGGATTCATATCATGGCAGGGAAGGCACCCAGGACATTTTATGATGCTGCCATGAATGACTGCTATCTGGAGAATCTCAAGGCTGCTACAAACCGCTTCTCAGAAGAGAACATCACTGGCCTCATTGAGCCAATCAATCAGGCCAGTGTCTCATACTATTTCCTTCATGAATTTGAGACAGGTAAGTGGGTCATCTGACCATGAGTTTTGCATGCTTCTTGGTGATGTTATTCTCTCTGAATGCAAACTTGTTGAATTCCAGCTCTTGGTGTCATTAAGAAAGTGGATTCTCCCAACTTGAAGTTGCAAGTTGATGTGTTTCACCTGCAAAAAATCTGTGGAAATATCACATCTCATCTCACTGAATGGATGCCCTTGATTGGTGGGTTTATTATTAGTATAGATATTTCTAATGTGAAAGTATTAGGTCTTTGTTTTGTCAGTTTGAGGATTCATCCAAAGTCACTTGGCTCTTTTGAGCTCTGCAGGTGTTTGCATGCGATGAGATGGCTCTCCAGTCGAGGAAGCCCATCCTCACATTCAATCATCTGTTCCCCTCCCAATCAAGCACAAATGAGTTGATTGCTCTCATACATTGAATGACTTGAGATCAACTGCAATGCTCTGGATCAATTTAAAATAGATTGTAACCTACATTGCACCCAATGTTTTTATATCCTTCATTGATCTGATTGCATACTGATGTTTCTTGCAATGTCTTTCATTTTTGAACCCTATATCTTTAATACCGAATAGAAGCAGAGATGTTAGATTCAATGTAATGATCATGGTCATTGGTCATGTTGTTGGTCATGCCAGACTCCTAATTGTGGACATGGAAAGACAGATGTCAGATATCAGAGGCAAAAATGATTAATTATTCTGTAGAATTGTAAGTACCCTGCCTTCCAGCTTTTTTATCAGAAGGAAGAAAGAAACTTTTTCTGGTCTTAGGTGAAATGATATCCACTTTTGTCAGAACCAGTTTAGGAGCCAGCTGATATCAGCCAAATCTAGTGGAATCAATGACCCATCATGTGAATATGACAGGTCTGCAACCTATTTTTAGGTGATAGAAGCACTAACTTCATAGGATGACTTTATAGCACTAACTTGCAGCATGCTTTCCATGAAAATGTGTCTAGTTTAGAAAGATCCTCCTGCATTCCAAATAATGTGTTAGTAATCTTTGCAGAATGACCCTCCAGTTTTGAGGATTGAACTTGCTCTTCTCATGTCTGACTGCAGATCCTGATAATGCAAACTTCAGTACTTTGTGCTACCTTCATTAGCATCAGCTCAAAGGGAACATGCCAATGACCTACTGTTACTGACTTGTAACTGAAATTTAGGGAGTTTTATTCTAGCAAGTGAAAAACATGCTGAAAGTTCCCACTGTTTCATATAATTCTGCTGTTACTTTAGATTTATTTAGTTCAACTTCTGCTCATTACTTCTTCACTTAAGAAATTATAGGTAAATCCAGCTCTTTGTCAAGTTAATTTTGTAAAGAGACTGTTCAACATGACCAGAACTTCTCACTTATTTGCATTATTTCACTGTAAAAAGTAGGCTTCACACTTGTCAAGGGTGCAAAATTTTCAGGTGAAGGTTTCTATAAGGTATCATATGGGGCTATTTTCATACCATATGAAAAAGCTTTCAGCAGTTTCTGCCCTCATAATGTTTGTTGAATCCCTATTTAAATTTGAATTAATGTTTTGAAAAAATATTTTTGACAAAAGTATGGTTTATAATAGTCTTTTTTTAATCCTTGTGCAATAGGCTTTGTTGCTATGTATGATCCCTTCAGTGAATAATGTCTTTCATCATTTTTAGGCCACATTCAGGTTGCCCAGGTTCCAGATCGGCATGAGCCCAATTCTTCCGGAGAGATCAACTTCAGATACTTATTCAATTTGTTGGAGAAACTGGAATATGATGGATGGATTGGATGTGAATACAAGCCATCCACTTCAGACTCTGCTGCATCCCTTTCTTGGGTCGAAGAATATGGCCTTCAGCTGTAGATTCCAAGTTATGTGGAAGTTCCATCCAATATAAGTGTGTGAAACACGATCATTACATTTGGGTGTTGGTATGCTGGTGGTATTTCTGCTGCTTCCAAATGATGCAAGTGGTTTTGGTCAATTATGCTTTACAGTGCAATATGTTGTGATGTTATCAGATTTTTTTGGTATTCTGTTTATGTGGTTTCTGTTGTAAGAAATGATCTGCCTTCACATGTGGTATATATGGTAATATTTTGAATCTCCTTCTGTAGGAGCGTTTTTATATTTTTTTTCTGTGATGCTTATGTGTCACAGTTATATTAACTCTTCCTCCTTGGTCTAGCTTTATTTCCATAGCATTCATGCATATGAGGAACCTTTTTGTATTGAGAGTACTTGTAACTGTGAGTGCAATGTTCATATAGGATATTCAACAGCATTGTAGTCTGGCATTCCAGACTTGTTTTGGCCTACTTCATTTCTGCAACATTTTATTCTTCTCAGCACCAAATGGTTATGGGAATAGTTTGCCAGAAAAGCGCATTATGATCAGAAAGTTGAGGATTACGTGGGGCGTCCAAAAAGTCTTGGAAGTGACCCTGCCACATAGGCAATTATGAATGAAATAATTTTTTTTTTTGCCTTTAGTTATTCAAAATAGTCACCGGCAGCTGCCACATATTTGTTCAAACGGGTCAGCTACGTGTCAAATGCTCCACTGTACTCTTCCTGAGGTATACTTGCCAACTGTGAATGACAGCCTTGGAGAGATCTTGCATGCGAGAAAATGGCTTTCCAGCCAACTCCCTTTTGATTCTAGAAAAAAGCCAGAAATCACAGGGTGCCAGGTCAGGAGAGTAGGGTGGGTGGGCAATGACATGGACTTTCTGCTCCTCCAGGTGCTGTTGTACGGCAGCCGTCTTGTGGCTTGATGCATTGTCATGCAAAAGCTGTGTGCTGGATGTGCCAACTGTGGGTTTCTTTTTGGTGATTGATTTGTAGAGTTCAGGAAGGATGTTGTTCCTGTAGTAATTACCAGTCATTGTCTGCCTCTCAGGTAGAACATCCACCTACAGAGGGCCTTCATAGTCCAAAAACACGGTGAACAGGCGTTTCTTTGACAGGAAATCCTGTCGCAGAATCTTTGGCTGGGGCTCATTTTCAGCCAACCACACCATGTTGTCGGTCATGTTAGGCACTGTGTAGTTGTAGTAGAACCAGCTCTCATCACCTGCAGCAATATCAGTCAAACGTTTGAAACCATTAGGACCGAACAGTTCCAAATTTTCGTGTGAAAACTGCACTCATTTTGCCTTCTGTTCTGCAGTTAGCTGGTGTGAGATCCACTTCACACATATCTTTCTAACATTCAGCTCATTGTGTAAAATGTTTGAAATTCGGCCAGCACTTAGTCCACACTCGTCCACTAATGTTTCAATGGTTAAACTTGGGTTAGCCTGCAAAATGCCTCTGACACGATCTGTGTTTTTCTCGTTCACGGCTGATTTCGGGCGTCCTTCATGTGGCTGATCTTGCAGAGTGTCTCTACCACTACTAAATTCACGTATCCATCGGGCAACTGTGTTGAATGAAGAACATTTGTCCCCGTGCACATGCTATAGACCAGCATGAATCTGGCTTGCACTATCTCTGAGTTTCATCCAGGTGAAAACAGAATCGTTCACTATCTTTGTTAAACTCCATATTTTTAGGCCACAGTCAAAACGGACACTTTTTGCTGAACTAGTACACAGCCTACAATATAGATACAGATACTGTTATTATCTCTAGACAATAGTCAATGTCACTTGTATATGCCACTATCAACAAATCAACCCAGATGCAAACCACTCCTTTCGTACATGCTCACTTCCAAGACTTTTTGAATGCCCCACGTAGCGTTGTGATCATTCGAACGTCTGAGTTCGTCTTTCGATTCTGTGTCGACTCGAAGCTTTCGTCGATTGCTGGTACACTACTGGTTCGAACTTCGCAAAAGCGTTATCGCGCCGTACAGTTATGGCGAACATTACACCTGCATGATTTTGGCATTTCGGCGAAGGAAAAAGATGATGAATTAAATGCCAAATTTGCCAACCCTCATGGCTGGCTGAATCCCCGAATCACCCCGTTGCCAGGCATCCTCTTTCCGTTCTCTCCGTTCCCTCGTTACTCCTCACGCTCACCATCGTTTCAAGCCTTCATCATCTGTGACTGCTCCATCAAAGGAGACTCGTCACCGTTACCCTGCTCGTTTAATTCACCGTCCCCAGAATCCATAGCCAGAATTCACATCGCTCCCGCGTGTCGTTGCAGCAACTGTCCCTGTACATAGCGTGTCTGTGCCACGACTTGGACCATCGAGGGAAAAACAACAAGTTCATGACGGAGTCGGCAACCCCCCTCGCCGCCCTCTATTCCACCTCCACGCTGGAGCATCACCACTTCAACATGACCGTCGCCATTCTGCAGCAGGTTCATTCCCGACCCTTGTTTCGCTTCGTGTTATGACTTTCACTCGAGTGAAAAAAAAAGCTAATGCGAAGATTGCTGCTGATTACGTCAAGCCTTAAGCATCAAGCGAAGGAAATTAAATTCTTCAGGCGGGTTAGCAAGTTTCTGCATCGAGTTTTCGCTTCCCATAGAAGGCCATTCAAAAATCTCTATGATCATTCGCTCGACCGTTTAAAATCAATCACAACTTTTTTTTTATCATGAATATATATTGTGCAGTGGTTTTTTTCGTTGGAAATTCCGTTCAGTCGATCGCTCGAGAACGGCAGGTTTGAGCATCCTTGCTTTGAAGTGTGTTTGTGCATTTAAAGGACGATCTTAAATACGTACATGTAATACGAAAGGCAACGAAGTGAAGCCTCCCCATTCGTGAGATTTCGAGTAATTTCCGCAAAGGGGAATTTCCATGCAAGAATGTAAAAATCCGTCTGAACAATCGCGGCACAGGCCGACCGCCTCCAGCGAACCGCTGACGCCCCGCGCGTTCTCGCCCGCAGGAGGGACACAACATCCTGAAGCACCTGTCGGAGGAGGCGTACAAGCAGGTGCTGGGGAACATCAAGCACTGCATCCTTGCCACCGACTTGGCTCGATTCTTCCCGAACAGGGACAGGCTCAGCGCTGTCGTCGAGAATAAGAGCTTCTCTTGGAGCAACCTTGATCACAGGTGGGCCCAGCCAAATACCGCGATAAATACCCAACCAAATATCGAGATAAATACCCAACCCGAAGCCAAATACGAAATTTCTAAGGCGGAAGAAGGGCTCGTCGCTTGGCTGATCCAAAATCCCGATGAATCGGGAAGCATTTGGAGTCGTTTTAGATTACCGAATCGAAATAACTACCACAAAACAAAAGAGAGAAAGAGAACTTGAACCAATTTCAGCTGCAGGTCGAGAAGAAATCAGTGGAAGTGACTAAGGCCATTGCAGCGCGACGTTAAGGTATTTTCCACGAGAGTCAAACTGGCTTTAACTTTAGGTGCTGCGCCAACGATAATGAGAAATGAGAAACACTCGTCGAAATCGTGAAGATTTTCACCTTTTGTCATCGCTTTTGGCATCGATCACCGTTAGAGCTCATTACGTTGGAGCAGAAAACGAGCCCCCCTTCACCCGGATTATTCACTCGGATAATCAGCGAGATCGGTCGATACGGGGAAAGGGGGGGGGCCTTTTTCGTCACGTTTTGGCCTCTTACCTACTTCATCCGATGGCTTAGGGTAACAAACCATCTTGCACACAAAGATGGAGCTTCTGGGTAGTGTTTGGTGTTGTTTCGTTGATAGTGACAGACTGGAAACACCAGCCGTCTTTTACGTCTAAATTTGAATGATTTTTTACCATTTTCCCCGCTTTTTTTTTACATTTGGCCGTCATCAGAGGTCAAAGCACAAATTTCTCGCAAAGTCTTGAGAGAAAGAACAGCCCAGAATGCAGGATTCTATCGATGGACTCGACCAGGAACGAAAAGTTTGGCCCTAATACTGAAACCCATTTTGTGCGAGAGAAAGGGATTTTTTTTCAAGCCGAGGAACTCTTTTGGTCCATAGTGATCCATAGGGTTTTAAAGGAGCGAGAAGAGAAGAGAAAACGTGGATTCCATGCATGCCTCATATCGACCTGCACTTGTGATTGAACCACGGAAGAGCAGTGAAAAGTTGCATAACGTCCCCGTGGCTCTGAATTCGGGTTCCCAACGCAGAGGGACATGCAAACCCTCTCGTTGTGTTTGGTGTATTTGTTCCTGCACAGAATATCTCGCCGCAACGGCAGTGATGGGCTTTTTTTTTTTCCTTTCCCCCTGCAGACTCCTCGTGGAAGCGATTGCCATGACGGCATGCGACCTGTGTGCAGCATGCAAACACTGGGATGTTCAGTATAAGACATCTCAAGTCATCTTCGAAGAGTTCTACCAACAAGTGAGTCCACGCGAAACGACTTTAATCAGGTGCGAGCTCTGGCATTCATCGATCGGTTGGCGGCCGTGGTTGTCGTTCGTATAGGGCGATGCGGAGAAGGTCGCGGGAAGAACCCCCGCTCCGATGATGGATCGCGATCAACCCGATCAGCAAGCAGCCTGTCAGGTAAGGCATAGCAGGTCTAGTGGGAGGGAATGGGGGGGTATTCCAGCGATGATGGCAGTTTTTGAAAAATGAACAGCTCTCTCTCGTGATTCATGCGGACTTCGATGCAGTTCGCATTTCCCGCCGAGACGCTTACTCTTTCTCGTGCTCATAGAGCCTCGTATATACGCATGGAAGAAGTCTGGAAAAGCAACAGTAACGCCGACTTTGCCATTGCTTGGGTCAGTGTCGAGTGAGCTGATGTTCCCGCCATTCGCGGATGGCGCGAACTGTCTGCCTACGAACCGCAGAACTACGTGCAGACATCCCGAATGGCTAGCCGGCAATCTGGTTGTTCTTTGGGAAGTAGCCGAGCCAAACTACGGCGGGCGCGCGGGACGCATGTCCTCGTTGCGTATGCAAGCCCTCTGGGGGCTCGATGGAAGGACGTTCGGCGGTCGAGCAGGCGAGTCTACTGCGAACCGGTACCATTCAAGCCGATAATGCAGTGCAGAAACCGCTTTCATCTCTCGGCGAGAGATACGGAACGGGAATGAAGAGGCATTACATTTGCGTAAGCTATGCAAACGGGGGGGGGGGGGGGGTATTACGGAAGAGAATGAAGCTCCAAATGTCACAATATCACATCAGCAGCCGGTAAATTGAAATCCGTCCCGGCCGGATGAAAATGTCCTCGAGAGATCCAGTCCTCTTCGCCCCGTTTTGCAGACGATTGAGAAGCAAAACGCTTTCACAGTCGCCTGGAAGCCTAATTTGATCTTTGACCAGCGGATTATTGTCATTTCCTTTTATTTCCTTTCTCTCTTCTTTACATCCTTTAGAATAGTGCTTGGCAAATCTCTCCATGTTTGGAGACTACAATTGTCTAAATTGACTGTAATTAGAAAAATAAATCTCGCTGATGGGACGGCCGCGCAACAACACGAATCGGAGCGTTTCTTTCCCGCTTTCGTTTTTACCTCGAAGCTTCGAATGGGATCGCGTGCACCGAAGCAGATCCCGAGAGGATTTTCCCCGCTCCCGCATTCCGATCGACAAGAATCACGAGATGTGATTTAATCTTTGACCTACACACGGTTGGGGCTAAAGTGCAGACTTTCCACGCGTGATCTTCATGACTGATACCCGTATCTCCCTTAACCTTTAAAAGGGGAGGCAAGGTCAGCTCCCAGTTTCACTATCCCGCCCGGTGTAAGAGGGATACTGATACATGCCCCAGAAGAGCCACTTAAACATTTTTGAGCTCATGGCTTTGATTTAGAAGGAGCAAGCGCACGCGGAATCGCGACTAGTCGTGCTGGAGACTGGGGGTGCCAGGATGAGGAAGAAAAATGATTACGGGGACTGGGAACCGTCTCCAAAATCTCGGGACACGGAAAGTGGCCTCTGGAAAGTCGACCGGATGGACGTTGTCCCCACTGTCCATTCAGTTTACTCGAGTCTTCGTACAAATTGCAGCAACAGCGAAACCGCTCAAAATTAGCTGGAAATGGCATGGCAATGACAAAATTTTACGTTTTCTTTTTCATCTCCAGTGACCCTTGCTTCGTTTTGCCCCATCAGGGAGCATTGCCTTCGTTCTTATTTGTTTGTGGATGAGCCAAGCCACCATTTCATCGAATTCCAGCCACAAAAAAATTAAATTAATATTGGCTCTTCGGGAAAATTGTGCGTTATGCAGTGCAATGAAAAAAATGTAGGTGAAACACGCATTCGAGGAAAGATTCGAGGATCTATTAAATTGGACTAATTTCGAGAAGTTTTTTAAAATAGCAATTCAAGTTTTATCCGATCTAAGTTGACAGCCCTAGTAGTTAGTTGACCAAACACTCTAAACGCTCCGTATATCCTGCATGATTTTTAGATCATGGAACAACCTCATCTGCATAAAACAATCGCTAACGGCATGAAACGTACCGTAATTTCTTCGATGTTTGCATTGGAAACCAGCTTCTCTGGTTTTTCAGCTTGACTTAATGCTCCAATATACAATGCATTTCCATGGGAATTGCAGTCAATTTAAGTTTGTGTGTATTCGCGTCTTTCCTCCTCAGTCCGCAACGGGATTTCGTTGCTTTAAGCTGAGAGACTGGACAGAGAAACGGGTGTAATTTATTCCAATGCGATTTTCAGAAAAATTATTTGCACATTTCATGCCGTCAAGAGTAGCTTTGCACAAAAGAAAAAAACGCCTACGAACTTTGAGATTAAAAATGTCAAATTCGTCTCCCACTTTCTTCTTTCCCTCATTCGTCTGGGTTATTTATTTATTTTTTTTTTAGCGAGATCGCTCATAGTTCTAACGCGATTGTAAATGATGAAATAATCTCTACTAATTTTAGCGCGTCTGCTTCCCTCAGGTGGGCTTCATGAAGGGGATATGCCTTCCTTGCTACAAGTTGCTGTCCAAAGTGATACCTCAGACTAAACCTCTGCTTCAAGGCTGCGAGCAAAACACAGAGCGCTGGATGCAGAAAGCATCCGAGGTCGAGATGCAGCGAAAGGGAAGAATCGGCACTTCTCATTGATCCCCCCGCGTTCGGATGGGAAAAGGATCATTATGAATGACTTTCTACCTCCATCTAGTCATGACACCGGCACGCGCATACTCGTAATTTGTCACATTCTCGCTGGCTTCCATTTTATCCGATCTCCATCCAGCCTTTCCATTGCGTTCCCCAGATTCCATACATGACCCTTGCTCAACTCGATCACAACAGAATCTGCATCTAAATTTCGAAACAAAGTGTGGATGGAGAAAAATGACTGAATGAAAAAGAAGTAGAGGTAGAACCAGGGAGCATTCCATTCCACCTAGGCCTGCAGGACGGTTGGCAGGCTTCATGAAATGGAGAGCAACCTCTCTGCCACCTGCACAGCAGTTTCTTCACCTCTGTGATAGAATACTCCCTGTACCCCAAGTACCTTTGCACAAGCATATTTTCTGGTTTCATCGTGGAATGGAATAAATGGAAGTGAACTATGGGTGCCTGTGTTTTCTTTCTCTTAAAAAAAAAATCCTTGGAGTTATCCAACAGATGGTGCTCATGATGCCAGGGGAGAACAACTTATCGGCAATGAACAAGTGCTTCATGGGCTGCACTCTGGGCATCCCAGTCGTATAGGAAAAGACCTTAAGTTCATCGTCAAGAGAATTTGAAATAAGAAATAGATTCCTCGAGTGGTAGATTCACATGAAAGTGGAGTTCTGAGGAACACATTTTCCTTCTTGGTGCACCTTTTTATTGCAATTTAAAAAGTTTCCTTATAGGTCCTTTTCCTTTGGCATTACGCAATGCCAATGCATTAAAAATAATTTAAAAAGTGGACATTTCCATCCAGGGACTTTATTAAGAATCTAACGGGCATGCAGAATCACATCAGTTCAAGTACCTGTATATATGACACAAAAAAAGTAATTCCCTCCCATGTCAAAGAGGTAAATTCACAGAGGTAAGAATGACAGATACAGTTGCTCATGAGTAGGGAGCAGATTTTTAATCAATAATAAATGCCGAAATATGGACATAAATATACAGAAAAAATGTATTAAAAAAATGCACTCCCTAACTCAGACATAATTACTTGGAAGAGGGTTATTACAGTGTATTTCTCAAATTTTCACTGGGAATGAGGGAAAAAATCTATGCCTGAAAATTGGCAGCCCATCCATCATTTATAAGTTTTTTATTTATTTAGAGAAAGTGGGCAAAATATGACTGAATATGTAGAAAAATCCACAAATAGGCATTTTATAGTATTTTTAAAATGGTAATAAAAATAATAAATTACTTTCTCTTCCTCCTCCATACATAACACCTGGATTGCATGCTCCTACAAAGCTACAAGAAAAACATGCATTTTCATAAAAATCTGCTCCCTACTTATGAGACATTAGGCTTAACGCCTGAACTGTAAAAGTAAAAATGCCACATTAAGTTCTCAGGAATAAGCCTTTTGTTAAAATACAGATGCTTTTGTGCAAAATGTCTTTTGGCATAATGTGCATCACTGAGTTTGAAAGAATAGGAAAAAAAATTGCACACCTGCTTCTCTGAGTCTGCAATATCAGATGACTATAGTCAAGAGTAAAATGTGGGATGCAAATGAAAAAATCAAGCGTATCAACTGGTACTAGCGGTTGTAGACAAGAAAGTCATTCTTTCCAGTGTACTTCCTTGCAAAGATGAGGCCATCAACAGTTGGATCAGAGAATGCAATCTCATCAATGGAGAGGATGTGTGGGTACACAAAATCCAAGCTGAAAGAAAAACCAAGGTATAATAATAAAACAAGAATAGAACTGTGAAATAAAATGAAAAAAAAAAATACTATAATAGAAAAATTGTATATCCACAATGAAGACAAATTTTCAGTACTCATTCACTTGATTCAGATAAATGAAAACTTCAAGTGTGTTCAAAAGTTCAATTGTGACCAAAGATTGTTGTAGACTTTCACTTTTAAAGCAAAACTTCAGTGGGACTGAATAATTTAACCAAGCATTACATTTTTAAATGGACTCTATAAAATAGAAACATGAGAGTAAGAAAAATATGAAATAGAATTTGACAGCTCTGAGTGCAAACGCTCAAAGTTAAAACAGAAATATCCTCACCGCATGGATTCAAGGAGGTTTGAGGCAAACTTGTTCCTCCTGTGAGCAGGTGAAACCCAGATTCGGCTGATTCCACAAATTGCTGCTGTTGGTATCTGAGAGCAACATATGCTACGACTTGTGGCAGTCTGAGCATCTTTTGAGTTCTCAATCTCAGAATCTTCTACCCTGAAGGCAGTCTTTATGGATTCAGCAACCAGACACCCAATGATGCTTCCATCTCTCACGTAAAAGTACACCTGATGGAGAAAAGTGAAAATTAGCAAAAATCATTGCAGATAACAGTATGGCCTTATGAGGATGTCTGCAAGTTGCTTTGGTAGAACCCTGTGCCCAGTACCTTTGTGTTTTTGGGGTTCCTGATTCCAACATGGGAAAAGCCAAGTTCAGCATCCACCAACTCCAACACTGCATCAACTTTCTTCCAACAGTGTGAAGCATCACCTGGATGTATGGCTATCACTTTTCCATCCAAATAGCTGGTCAGGCATCTCTCCTTCTTCCAAGTCTGCAAATGGAGACATTTTCCTCAATAAATGCATTTATGTGTATCTTTTGAATAAGAAAAAACTCAGTTTTTTTCCCAGTAAAAAACTTCAAAGAATCAAGACAAGTGGAACTCCCCACATACATTCACTCCTTTCTAGAAAAAATATCCTTAAAGATGATAGACAATTTTAACTTTCTGATATTACATCCACATTACATTCAACAAAATGAGAAAGCAAGATTATCTCAGCTTTTCATACATTTCCAAACTGCTAGGCTCTCACCTTATACTTCAACTTGGCTACATGCTGACCATGGAATTTGGCATGAGTAAGCTCATCAGCATCATTGGACCCATAGAACATCCCACATGTTTCACATGTCTTTGGTGCCAAAGATCTCTGACCAACATCAATCTGCATTTGGTCTGCATCACCAAGAAGCTTCTTCCTGATATATACCTTTGGACTTGAATCCCTGGAACATAGCACATGTATACCATCAACAATATGAGCTTCAAATAATTTTCTAATTATACTTTTCAAGATCCTCTGCTGCTTTCTCCAGACAGCATTCAAAGTGACCATTAGTATTAAACTTACTGACCAATCATAAATCATGAAATACTTCACCATCCATCTTTCACACACTTTTAAGACAGTATGCTACAACTAAACTAAGCATGAATTGATACAGACCTCTTCTGCCCTGGAGATGAAGGGGTCTTCCCTGCTCTCTTGTAGAATACTGAGAAAAATTTGTGAGATTCTGGACTGGTTGAAGGAGTTGGATTTGATATTTTCAGATGGGGGTCTGGACTCTTGTTCAAGTCTACTTCTGATAGAGCCATGGCTTGTGTATCCACAGTTTTGTCTACTCCATCCATCTCATCAAAATCAAATATGCTGGTGTTTGCCACTGTACTCATAGGCTGGAAAAGTTTCTTTCGAGCATGAGCGGATGAGGAGGTACTTTTTGATGGCTTCACAGGAGAGGGAAGACGACCTGTTGGAGTGACTTTGCTCATGCTGGACTCATGTGACTGATTTAGCAATCGAGCAGCAGAGATGGCTGCAGATTCTGACAGCTTCCTGGGAGAGCGACGTACTGCTGTGGAAGGAGAAGATGTGGATGAGACCTCCATTTTCTTCTTGGGAGTTGGGGTTTTTGAAGCCTCAGCAGATTCCTTTTTTGAACTGTACTCCACCCTAACATAAAATGAGATCAAGATGTTTTGAAGAATGGGTCATTGATTGGTCAGTTTCTATGACATACAGAAATGCTGGCTATGCAACACAGCAATTTTGCTATAGGTCATACATTAGATTACTTACAGCAACCAAAATGAACATGAAAGGCCAGGCTATTCAGAAAATTTTCAATTTTATCTAGCAGAGGTGGAAATAGTTCTCATGCTTCCCAGTTACCATGGTTAATATTTCTAAGTCACTAATATTGCTTCTCCCTGCCTTGTCTTCCCAATTGATTGCTACCTTCCTGGTAACCTGGTTACCAGGTTATAGAACTTTTTCCACCTCTGTTATCCAGTACTCTATCCTTGATTTTGGATAATAAGTATTCAACTACGAAAAACTCTAAAGGGGAGCACTAAAATCAAAACTTCCAAGTACAAAAGATGATTATAGATCTCAGCAGAGCATGGAAAAAAACAAAACAAATCAGGGGGAAGCCTAAGTAAATCATAGCAGCAAGTAGACTTTCCACGGGCAGAGAATAGATTCAGGATCTCTTTCTTGCTCGAATATTAACTTATCTTCAAAACAATCCTATTTTTTCTCGAAAGTCATCATTCGACAATGATATTCAACTTTTCTGATTAATTATGAATCATGTTGATGCTCCAATGTTTTGTAATTAGCTACTAAAAAAGTTCATATGATCACTTTCTTGGTTTTTCTAGCACCCTAATACTTTGCTAACATTATAATGAGTCAACTACATCATGACAAGCATGCCTATTCATATGATAAGGAAACTTTTCTCAACCAGAAAAATATTACCAGCTTCTTCATGAATCTTTAGTGAAATTCTTGGTAAATTTATTTGCCAAACCAGGGAATTGACCAGCACATACAAAATTCCACATATGGCTATGAAACAGTGCTGGTAGGACTGAGTACGGCATTCATACATAGCATTATAGCATATAATAGTAATAATAGAGCTCATTGAGTAACTCACTTGATATTGCCGTTGAATTTCATTGTGGCCTTCCTTGGTGATCTCTTATTTCGCACAAAAAACTTTTTTGGCCTTGTGGGTGTCAGTGGTGTTGCAGATTTCCCTAAACTTGTGGGGAAGGTCATTGAGTAGGACTTCATGGATGGAGTCAATGACTTGGTTTTGTGGGACAACTTGCCAGCTGCCTTTGATTTGTCATCCTGTTTTTCACTCTTTGGATGTAATTTAGGTTTATTCAGCTTGGGACGCTTGACTCCATGCCATACTTGCTTATTGATGTCATCACTTCCTTTACGCTTTCTTGACAGAGCTGCCATCTGACCATGCATGAACTCTTGATAATTATTTCAATACACTCTCTACTTTAGCATGCCTAAAATACTGTAAACTGAAGTTCTATCACATAGAAGAGATCAAGAACTAAAAATGAGTTTGATTTCAAAGCAATTTTTCCTGCATGAAACCTTTCAGGCAGTTTTCACATACACCATACAATCATCACTTAGGAGGTTAGGTCAAAATTCAGCACTTGAAGGGCTAATAAAATTTTCTGCTAAGCTAGAGTAATATATTAGAAACTACAATTGGTGCATGCTGTACTCAAATAATTTACCAGCTTGTCAAAGCAATATACCACCAAATACCAAAGTGATTATGCTTCATACAGGCCATCTGATGTGCACAAATGCAAAGCAAGACCAGAGAAAATTTAGCCAAATTTTTAGTAGGCAGAAGGAAAAAATGTACAAAAACTTTAGTATAAAAAAGTTCTAGGGGCCATATATAGTTAACAGAGGTGTAACAATGTTTTCAAATAAGTTGGATATTCAAATAATCTTGATGATATTGGTAGCAAGCATCAATACAAATTTTCTGTTTTAATCCTCCAAGGATCAGCATACCAAATATTACCAATTGGAATATACTCTATATAACTGGAACTCTGACTCATAAATCTAAGTTTTGCATGAAGCACAATTCTCATAGGCATTGAAGAGGATAAATGAACTTTAAGTTGTCCTTGATATTATACATTTTTTTACAATTGAGACTCTTTATATACAGAGAATAACCAACAGAACCCTTCGGAATATGGATAACTTATTGTTCTATCCTGACTAACAATATTGAAATATGTTACAAAATCCTCATGGGCCAAATTTTTCCAGAAAATTTTGCTAATGTAGTTGCTACTAAAACTATCCTTGAATGGCAGCATAATTTCACTCTTCTTGAATATTGTTCTTGGAACGACATTCCATATCCCAGGTCTTGGTTAGTTGAAATGTTTTCCCTGTTAGGGATGAGTTGGCAATTTTGATTTTTATTCCTGAGTTTTTAGGATTGTCATTGTCCTCTCACCAAAAATTTCGTGATGTTTTTATGGAGCGGAACTTCATTCATCGGCCTTTTCGTTAGGTGAGAATAAAAATGATGCTTGGTCGGTTGGTACGACATTTTCATAGGGCAAAGCTTAAGCCTATGTCAGACTAAGTACTAACGCTAGCTGTTTGGCTCTAGCCTACTGCTCCAGACTTGACTAAAGGCTCTACCTCGCCTCCTTCCGTCAGTCCAGACCATAAAGCATAAATGGGAAAGGACTTATTTCTTTCATTACACCATGGTCCGCGTCGCCTTCGCTCTCGCATCCGCGCCACACGGGTACTGCTTGGCAAGTCGAAGTGATGCCGAATGCTAGACCTACAAGTTGTCTTTCGTTTCTTAAATTAAAAAACCACATGACATGAATGTTCAGAATATTTGACATTTTATTTTGCCAGATAATCGACAGATTTTTCCAGCAGATGAAAGATATTTTGGTAAGGTTTCGACCAGTCAGATAATATTGCACAAAGTTTTTTTCGCGAGCCTAGCAGGAGCAGCTGTATCATGGTTCTTCACGTGGAGTGGCCGGTGGGACCAAGGATTGCTCGACAGTCTTTCTCCTGTAAACTGATTTGAGACCCAAACCTCTTTTAATCGGATTCTTAGCGATCAAGATTTATAAGGTCTGGGATTCGTACCGTTTGAGGTCAAGTCGAAATTAGACTAGAAGTGGGGCCTTAGCGTAAACATGGCAGCATTTGAAGGTGAGTTAGATCTCGTGTTTAGATGTATTGGCCTACTTTCAGGACTGATTAGAAAAATAAATAATTTACTCTTGTTAAGTAAGTCCGTATTTATTTGACGTAGGAGATAATATTGTGCTAAGCTCTGTTTTAGCCTATTGAATATATGAAATGGTACCATTAATGAAAATACAGACAAAGTGAAAATATTGACAGATAGTGCAAGTGTGAAACCAAAAAGCAAGTGCACATCCTTTGCCTTGAGAGCTTGCAAAGATTATGTAACACATAATAACAAATACATTATGTTGATGAAAAAATATTGCAGATATTAAAAAGAGGAAGGTATCGGATTCCATGGTCAATCATAGGATTGTGACAGTTTCCAAAAATACTAAATTACTCTTACTAGAAGTAAATTGAACATGCAAGTGTTGCCATAGACAAGTTGCTGGATACCTACTGATGCTGGGACTTTTAACTTCTTTGCTGCTAGGCCTCTCTTTTGTGCTTGTTGGGACAGTGGCAAACATACTGGTGGGTCACATGGCAGCAAGGGTGTTAACAAAAGATGTATATGCTGCATGGGTGTACATATGCATACATAGATCATCATATTAATGTTTTGAAATTTGAGGATGAGTGATACTGTCGAAGAGGTAGATGCTTCCAATTGGATTTCATACTTCACCTAGTCCTGCTAGTATAAATATTTAATAGGTGTTCTTTGCTCATGGAGACTGAATTTCAAAGTACCTATCTAAGGGTTGGAGCAGTCACTATCCTATCCCAGTCAATCTTTCTTTCAGTCTATTGGTATTCAAAACTCTTAGGATCTTGGGTTTTGATGTTACTTTGAATGTCATTGTATTGAAAAGGTCATTTTTATTACAGACTGTTACTGTCTTGCCCAAACATCAGGCCTGTTGCTAGAGTAACTCGTGAGTCTAGATACATGATGGGCACGACTTCAATTATCCTAATATTTAAATGTTCTCTTATATTCCTTCCAGAGCTTGGTGTGCAACCTGAGGTAGCAAAAGCAGTTGATGAGATGGACTGGATGTAAGTTGATATTCAGTACTATAGAGCCATGATTCTGCACATGTTTCTTGTTTCATATGGACTTAAATGACATTTGAATGATATTCATTTTTTATTAATCTTCTGGCAGCTAGTGAAACTAAACCTTTTATCATCATGATTTGTAATTGCTTGATGTATGTCAGATATTGGTGTTGCTCAATGGTAGTTGATGCTCTCAAACAAGGAATTTCTACTGTTTTTTTCTCCATTCCAGTTTAACACCAACACCTATGAAATCAGTATGCTTACTGTTATGGTGCTTCCTGTAAACATTGATTCTGAAGTCAATTGAAAAGGTGCAGAACCTCATGATAGATGGAAGCCTATTCCTGAAGACCTGTTTGAGAGCTAAGTGATGGTTGACTGCCATTCTCAACTGCATGTCTTGTCATTTTTAGGCTTCCTACAGATGTTCAAGCAGAAGCAATTCCATTAATTTTGGGTGGAGGAGATGTTCTTATGGCTGCTGAAACTGGGAGTGGAAAGACAGGGGCATTTTGCTTGCCTATCATCCAAATTGTCTGGGAAACATTGAGAGATCTCAGAGAAGGGAAGGGAAAACATGGGCCATCTGCTCAACCTGGTATGCATTCGAATTTGGTTATCTGAGGCCATTGAAAGGTCCTCTTCATTTCAGGCTAGAGTATGCAGTCCATTTTTCATAATCCCAAATGATAATCCTTGTTAAATGGATGAATCCCTTCTTCCTAAATTTACTTTCTTCATATATTTAGTTACCCATCATGCAATCAAGTTCCAGATAAACATGAGCTATACCAATTCTTGAAAGGAAGTGGATAGCAACACATTCACAAGAGATTAGACAAAGCTAAGTTGAAAGTTAGGAAGTGACCATGTGTTATTGAAGGTATAAACACTAATTTGGGGGTCTGTTTCCTTGTTTGTCTCCTTTCATTTCCCATCCTGATCAATCACATACAAAATCAGTCTCTACTGCCATGAAGATTTTCATTGGAGCTCCATTTCTTATGTACCAGTAGGACTTGAAGGTAAAGTCAACTCAATGCAAGAGTTGCTTTGATAAAACTGAATGGTGGGAATCATATGCAGTCCTTAAGCTTTTTTACATTTGAAATGGCATTATGACCTAGTAAGTTCCTCATATTTTAACAAACCTTGTCTGCCAAATTTGAGAAAAGTGATATCATACCAATTTTTTCACTTCAGTAGTTTTAGTCATATAATAATTTGTGTTCTACCTTCATTCATTTGTGTTGAACTGTGTCAAGTCTTGAGGTTCCAAAAATTAAAAGTAATGTTTGTTCCATTTATTTGCACAGTTCAGAAGTGGTCGCTGAGCTTCTTTGACAGAGGCTCTGCCATGGCTATAACCCCAGATGGAATGCGCTGCCAGTCAAGAGAGCAAAAAGAATGGCATGGCTGTAGAGCTACCAAGGGTGTTACAGGCAAAGGCAAGTATTACTATGAGGCCCTTGTAGAAGATGAAGGATTATGTCGTGTTGGATGGTCAACATCTCAGGTGAGTCTTAAAATGTCTCATCCAAAAAAAGATATCTAATGTAGACTTGCAATCTAAAGAACTAGATACTTATTGTCTTAGTTATTCTTAGAGACAATATTTTAAACTTCTTGACAGTATGACTTGAAAGTCAATTGTGATCAATTGTACATCTAGGAGTATTATTTCTGGAACTTAAGCCTATGGACTTAGGCCAATGGCCTCACCTTTAATTGAGTGCTTTCTTTCCCTGTCTTATTAATGTCTCTTGTAGAAAAGCATGTTTATACTTATAGTAACGAACATTTATTGCTATCAGTGCAACAATATATGGGCCAATGTGATTATATCAATGAATAATAAGTAAATATATGGTTGATACAAAACATATCTACTTACAGTTGTTAGACCTGAAGCTCTAGGGTATAACTGTCTTTGAATCTTGCATGAAGTGTGATTCTGTGAAATATTTAAAAAGGCTGAATGTCTTTCAGTTGCATTTGAAGCAATCAACTTATTAGTTTGAAAAAATTTGGTGTAGGTATCAGAATCAACATATTAGAACTTTTCAGACCCAGGATATAGACAGAGGCTCTGGATCAGGTAATAGAGAAATTTAGCATGTTTCACCTAAGTTGCCAATTTCATAATGTAGTGCTGCAACCTGCTGGTAAGATGTACTTTTTGCTTTCTTAAACCTACCAGTAAAAAATAAAAATATTCAACAAATTAATAAAAGTCTAGAGAAAGGTTTTTCTCATTCTCTTCATAATTTAAATTATTGTAATCCTCCAGGTGAAGTTAATGATAATTATTAAACAATTTTGCTTATATGTTAAGTTGTTATTGGTCACAGTTCTGCTATTTAGACTAGCTTTAGGGACTAAGATGTGTTGCTACTGTATCTATCCTATTTTCAGTCAAATTTAAAATTTGAAAAAAAAAATGCATGTAAAATGATAGAACTTTGTCAAATTTACTTTCTCCTTTAGGCAGCCTTGGATCTGGGAACTGACAAAAATGGTTTTGGATTTGGTGGTACAGGGAAGAAATCCAATAACAAGAATTTTGACAACTATGGAGAGGCATTTGGGATGCATGATGTGATTGGTTGTCTTTTGGACCTGGATGATATGGAGATTCGATTTTGGAAGAATGGGGCTGATCTAGGGAAGGCCTTCTCTATTCCTTCACAATTGAAGGATGCCACATTCTATCCTGCTGTGGTCTTGAAGGTGAGAGCACCCGATCTGGTTTCAGCTTTTTGTGGGAGATCTTGCATTTAGCATAATCCAAACCTGAAAGGCTTGTGTTGTTGCCAATTAACTCTTATTTTGTTGAGATATCATGGGCTAGGCTACACAAAATTGCTTTCAAAGGATTGGAAGAACTTGTATGCTATCTTCTAAGGACGGAGATCATGCTACCTTCCAGTCTTGCCACTTACATTGTTTCTCCTCTGTGAACTCACTGTTGACATTCTTGTTTTCACTTCCCCATACTCTGATCATGGCACAGTCAAGTGCTTCATCATATTCATGGTATCATCAATATTAGACATGCAATGGTTTTATTTGGTTGTCAGTGTTGGCTGGTATTGGGTGAATCCAATGTATCCTAGGGTGTATGACCTGCCATTAACCAATATAACTGGTGGGATACCCAAAGTATGCCAAGCACTAAGCATGTTCACAAAATGTAAGCTTTTTTTTTCCTTTGGACTGGAAGCAAGAAAATGCTAAAAAAAACAGTAAGATTTGTAGGCAATCAGGTTCCTCTCATGCTTCTCTCAGTGTAGGTGTGAGGATTGTAGTTTCTCTTCATTAACCTAGCCCCCCCATGCCATGCTCATGAACTTCCATTGTCCCTTGATGGCATTCTCTTATTGGAAGGTTAAGATATTATTATATGTGATGGTCATGAAGTTCCTGGAGCATTATTAGTGCTTTTTTTTCCTTTTATTTGAACTCAATGGATATCTTGCATTTTATGATTTCCATTAATCTATAACTACAGTCGCCTAAAAAATTCTCATGATACAAATTACATGTTCAATATCTTTGAAATGGACTTTTATAGCTTTAGAGTGTAGAAATGGATTTTGGAATAAGGTTTTTTTTTTTTTCAAGATTGCATCTCTAATGAATATCTCTGGCTTTTGTTCAGTAAATGAAACGTCTTAAACTTTTTGGGCTAATGGTTTCAGGTAGATGTTCTGTACAATAATTTGCTGCTAGTGGTTGACAGATTCAAACAACACTATGTTGTGGAGCTGTATGTGACAGTGACAACAATGTGCACAAGTGACTGTGCATGTGAATAATATATTGAAGCATGTACATTTTTAGGTATATAAAATATTTATTTAGGAAAATACTGAAAAAATATGAAATGAAGGAAATTTGGTAAAATTCAGACTATTTGAATGTTAGTGATGGTGAAAGTTCTACAAGCTACTGAAAATAGGATATAATTGAGGGTATGCATTCATGTTCATTTGCATCAAAATTTGAATTTTTGGTAGTTCCTGACTACTGTTTCTTATTTGTTGAAGAATGCTGAGATGTTATTCAACTTTGGAGAGCAGCAATTGAAGCATCAACCACCTAATGGGTATGTGGTTGTATGTGAAGCACCAATAGACTGCACTATCAACAATCCTGCGACTGGAACTGGTCAAACTGGACCCAGCCAAACTAAAATCAAGAATGCACCTCAAGCCATCATCATTGAAGTGAGTTCAGTTACACAGTGAGCTTTTAGGGTCATGTTTTCCCATTATTTAGCACTCACAAGATTGATTGAGTTGAGATCCTTTTGCTTATTCAAGGAACTGACTGGTCTTTCCTCTCCATTTACCAAACCAGTTAGCAGCTACTGCCTTATGCTGGCCTTAGATGTGAAGTAGTGCAAGTGCCTTGCAGGAGTGTAACTTCTCCACCCACAGGGGATGAGGGGAAAGATCAAAAGGAAATCATGTGCTTGGTCACTATCTCTCTCTCCCTTCCCTCCCCTTCTTTATTTTAGCATCTCTCTTATCAGTCCCCTTTTATTGTATTTTTTGTCTCACTCCCTTTGTTATCCTCTTGAGGAGTCTTTGGTCACTTCCTGTTTTAATTTTCTGTCTAATGTCATCTTCCTTAACCACTTACCAGTTCTTTTTGTTGCAGGGAATTGAACCAAAAATGTCAATTTTTTAATTGTATATTTTGATTCTATAGACTTTGTTTGAACAAAATATGTATGTGTAATATATATTTTATTCATTTATTTGGGCAAATCAAGAACGAAACAACAAAACACAAGTTGCCTGTGTCTCATGTGGGCAAGTCAGTTTTGGGAAGGACAACATTGCCTGCAACAGAGATGGGCGAATCATAGAAGTGGTTAGGGACTCTTTCAGAAAGAGAATATTCTCCATCCTGCATGCCTCCCAGCTCCCAACATAAATGTTTTATGCATAGAGCAAGAGACCAGAGGGAAAACTTTTTTCTCTTCTTTGAGGCCTCTCTGAAAGGAATTTTCCTCCTCCCTGGGAGGTTTCCCTGGATTTCTAGCCAAGCACTAGTAAACTGCATGTAATGTGCACAAGAGAGAAAACTGTAAAAGCAGGTTTTATGTGTGTATTATTAGAGGTGGTACTTTGCAAAACTTTTGGAGTGCCTCTCATGGTTTCCATTAATTATGTGATAATGAATGATTGAAAATTGTGACCTTCGAGGACTCATGAACCTGAATGCAAAACCTAACTGCTGCTTGAAGAGTCATACCTGGTACAAAGTCTACTATTGCTACAGAAGTTATTGAGGTTTACCATGTCTTGCCATATATGTATTGTGCATTCAGCATCTCTTGGATCATAAGACTGATCTAATTTTGTGGACAAGTCTGCCATGAAGTCCTCTCATATTTGACAAAACTGAACATCTGTATCATTGTATTGCATGTCATAACTATTTGTGCTTTTCTTCCTTGACTTATATCACTTCCTGTGAAAAGAAGAGACATCACACCTTTAAATATTTATTTTTGAAGCAAATATTCTTTACTTTCATTTCAGTACAAATGTGAGATGAATAAATTGTTGAAGTGAGGAATAGGTGCATTGTATAAAAGAACTAAGTTTTAAGGAGTTAGATTATCATGGAGAGGTGTGTAGAACTCCCTTTTTGAGATTCTTGATAGTTTCCTCCATAGAGTCAGCTGATGAAAGATGGAACATGGGACTCTTGAGTACGAACCACATCCATGATTCATGTTTGAAGGAACATGTCAATTCCATTTCAGCCATCTCGTGAATTGGCCGAGCAGACACACAACCAAATGAGGCTCTTCAAAAAGTTTGTGGATAACCCTACACCAAAAGAACTACTAGTCATTGGTGGAGTGAGTGTCAAGGAGCAAATTTCTGCCCTTCAGGCTGGAGTAAGTTTCATGAACCTATAACAACTTTCAAGAGATGGGGCATTGATTTGCCAGCATGCAGTATCACCATCCCATGTCTTTGTAGGTTGATATTGTTGTTGGAACTCCAGGAAGACTAGAAGACTTGATGTCATCTGGGCATCTATCCTTGACTCAGTGTCGTTTCTTTGTCTTGGATGAAGCCGATGGTCTTCTTCAACAAGGCTATGGGGACCTAATCAATCGTGTGCATTCACAAATTCCAAAAATTACTTCAGATGGGAAAAGGCTTCAGATGATCGTTTGTTCTGCCACACTGCATTCTTTTGATGTGAAGAAAATGGCTGTAAGTGGATCTTTTACCAATCTGTTCCTATTTTTTTTATTAGTAATAGTACAATTTGTTATGTTCCTAGTAACCATAACCTAAGAGGACTTGAGTCTACTTAATCTTTTGGTTCATAGCTATCATACTTGAGCAAATATGTGTATATTTTGAGGATTCCTGTAATTTATGGTGAAGGAAAGACCATCTGTCGAATAATGGATGTAAATTCAAAATAAAGGGACACCTGTTGTGATAAAGTAAAAAGGGACATGTTTTGAAATGAACCCAATTGTAGGATGCTCTGTATATCAAGATAAACTGTAACTATTATTACTGCCTAATGGTGCATTCTGGGGAAACTGATGCACTGGGAGTCTTTCATGGTATCCCTGATACACTAGTAATTATAAAAATCAAGACCGAGAGGCTCCATACCATGTTGACAGGAGAGTATAAAAGACAGGAAACTGAAGTTTCATGTCAGTCATGATCACTTTTCATAAGTTTGTCATTCAGTCTTGGAAACAGAAAATAGCATGAACTTCATTGCATTTTGTGTGACACAAACACCCTCCCATCTCTTGCAATTACTATGGGGAAAGTGCACTAGGAACTAGAAACTGCTCTGACCCCAGGGTGAAGAGGAAGAAGCATGGCTGTTGCTGCTTAGACCCACAGGAAGGGGAGAAGAGCTGCTACAATTGTCTTTTCTGTGTATACATTAATGCATGTCACAGTATGCTCTACTGATCTTTAGGGCTGGGCCAACATCTAAGTATACTCTTGACCACTAATTGTCTGAATTTATTAAATGTACGTACATAAAATGGTTTAAAGTAAATTTAAAATTTTCTGTTTTACAGCAGATTCAACAGTAATATTCTGTAAACAAGCATGAAATCTGATGCCAGAATAAAAGATTTTGGCTTTTACATTCAAGGATGCATGATGTTTTGGTTCTACATACATGGCATTGCATATGCTCCAGTGTATGGAAATATGTAAAGCCTCTGAATTCTCAGTTTCACAAGCAGAAGCAGTTTCACAAAGATGTTCTCTTAATAGCCATAGTTCTTTAAAAAATAATAATTCTGTTAATGCTTGAAAAAGAGAAGGCTGCCTAAAATGTTTCATCATCCAGGAGTTGTTGCCAAGTAGAAGAGATAATATGAATACACTGAGAAGCCTCCAATTGATTATGCTCCACAGTCCATCCCACAGTAATGTCTGGTCAGAAATAAATAAAAGTTGTGCAAGTAAATTTCACAACTCATCAAAACCATGCACATGTTATTGCCTTGCATAAGGCAAATGGACAGTCAACCAAGTGTTGATACTGCTGCTGAAGAACAAGAAGCAACAAGAACTACTGTATTGTGGAAGAAAGAGGTGTTGCTTGAATAGCTTGAATTGTATCTATTTACATATGACCAGGCAGTGTATATTGTCAGCAATGCATGTGATCTCTCTAGTCAAAACTTGCCTGTCCTGTCTAAAAGGAGAATCGATCTCATGTACTTGAAACAATTTTGTGTTCATATGTTCACTCAAGTTTCCTTAGCTCACTTTTGCACTCTGAGGACAGGAATGAGTGATATTAATATTTTTTAAATATAGGTAGTATATTCCCCAAAATTGTAAAGATTGTTGTCTACCATGTAAAAAGCTGGCTAAAAAAATTTTTAACAGGAGCGACTGATGCATTTCCCAACATGGGTGGATCTGAAAGGAGAGGATGCTGTTCCAGAGACAGTGCATCATATTGTTGTTACTGTGGATCCCAGAGAAGACAAGTCCTGGACCAATCTTAAGAGGCATATCCAAACTGATGATGTCCATGTCAATGATAATGTTCGGCCAGGAAGCAATAATCCTGGTGAGAAAACATCCTTCTTCCAGGTATTCAGGTGGTACCATAGGTGGAGCCCTGGGTCCATTTCATCTGAGTCTTCATGCTATGCTTCACAGAAATCTGTTCCTGTTTCCTTAAGGTTGATATAATTTGTGTAATAAAGAATTGAGCTTAATGGCATCCTGTTGTGGATATGGGGTTAGTGGTTCCTTTTTCAGAGCATGTACTATTTCTCTTTTTATTTTCTAAATCAGCTTTTTTAGCTTTCTGATTCTCTTATTATATTTTTATATTTCTATCTTTTACTCTCTCCCTCATTCTTCCCAGTCTTGCTTCTCCTTGAAAGTGGAACTAGATCTACAGGTCAGAGGTCTGGAATTCTGATTCACCTGCATTTACATGACAATCAGAGGCATATTGAACCCCCCTGCATCCATCATAGGTGAAGCTAGAGGTCCTGGTATTCCATATCAGTGGATTTCTTTTGTACCCTTTCTTGCCTGATCTCCCTGTCCTTGTAAGCATTATTTTCAATTTCCTCTCAGTCCACATGCTGTGCAAGACTACTAGCCAGGTCTGTCTTGTACTTCAGTCTCAATGAATGCTAACTGGAATATTGATCCAATTATATTGAGAAGAATCTTTCCCCCTCACCAAGACCATCAGGAAAATCTACTTAAAAAAATAAGTGCCTTATATAAATGTAGAGTTAGTCACTCTACCAGGAATTTGAGCAAAGTAGACCAAGAATCCTTTGTGTGGAATCAAGAATCATGTAGCTACCCATCAACTGATAATCTATCTTTGCAGAGACATTATCTGAAGCTGTGAAGATGCTGAAAGGTGAATATTGTGTTAGAGCCATCAATGAACACAAGATGGACCGTGCTCTTATTTTCTGCCGAACAAAGCTTGATTGTGATAACTTAGAAAGGTATCTCATCAGTGTTGGTGAGTTAGATACCCCCTTCACTTCCATGGGTATAACAGAACAGCTGATGAGTGGTGTTGCCCTGCAAAACTGGAATTGATTTTTGTAGGTGGAGGTAGAGGACCCAAGAACCCATATTCTTGTGTCTGTCTCCATGGTGACAGGAAGCCACCAGAACGCAAGGCCAACTTGGAGAAGTTCAAGCACCAGGAAGTTCGCTTCCTTATCTGCACTGATGTTGCTGCCAGAGGCTTGGATATTGGTGGACTACCTTTCAGTTAGTTCACTTCTCCGATGCTTTGAATTTAAGAATTTTCCAATGTGTTTGCATGATGTGCACTATTTTCAAACATATATGATTTGATTAGGAGATTGTGATGGATGCTTAAAAAATTATGCACAGTTACGTTAAAATTTCTGTTTAGACAATATTCTTCCTGGAAATACATGCATTTGATGAAGGTCCGTTAAAACAAAGGTAGAATTACTATCTGTGGATAAGCAACTCCTAAATTCCTGCATGTTGGATTATTTTTTCTGCAAAAATTTCCATGGCAAAGTATATATTTTCTCCATGAAATGTCAATATGATCTCAAAAATAATCAAAGCTAAACAGGGATTTTACTTTGATTTTGTTGTACCTTCATCATGGCTTAATGTATTCTGCAAGCCATACCTTTATTTTTTACATGGAATAGTCATGGCAAGACCAAATGAAAATTCAATCACTACACATGTCTTGGACTGTGATTTTGCAGTAGCTGCATGATTTTTCTTGTAGTGATCAACATGACACTACCAGACGAGAAGAGCAACTATGTGCATCGCATTGGCCGAGTTGGTAGAGCAGAGCGAATGGGCCTGGCTATCTCCATTGTTTCTGCTGTTCCTGAAAAGGTATGGTACCATGGAGAATGGTGTCCCTCACGTGGCCGAAACTGTTCCAACACCAACCTCACTACAGAAGGTGGCTGCTGCATGTGGTACAATGAGCCACAGGTGAGTCTTCCTGAAGTGTGCTGAGTCTTGGGTCATGCCTGAAGCTTTAGCCAAAGCACAAAGGGTTAGAGCAAAGTTAGGGGTCTTCAGAAATTGTATAATATATGAGTATTAATACTTTTTGGTGTTTGGACCCTTCTGGATCCAAAGATCTAATGTTTTTTTGTTTTTTTTTCAAACAGATTATTTCAGTGCCAGTTTTGGAATGGCCTGATTAGTGAAAAGGATTTGAATGGCATTATACATATAGATTAAATAAGAAGATAAATAATTTTGAAGGAAATATTTCTAGGTTGTCTTTTTAGACAGACTCTGAGTAGTCTGCATACCCCTTCCATACCTTTCATGTAGCTTCTACATTCATGCATTGTGCATTGTTCTCTTTGTGCTTTGAATGTAGTAGCTAAGTTTCACACACTGTCAATATCTTAGCATGAGCATTTTTAACTGTGTGGATGAGGTCCACAATCCTTTTAGGAAAAATGAAATTCCTTCTCAATAAATTGGAAAGAAATTCAATTTCTATGGTTGGAACAAATCATGTTATACTGCTGTTGACTCTCTCAACACTGGATGCTTTATGCAATGCAAAAGTTACCAATTACTGGACAGTTTAAGATTTCTGGTATGATCAGAGACCTGTTATTAACCCTTTAAGACCCTGTGCCTGCAAATATGAACAAAAGCTCAATGGCTTTATTTCATATTTATAGTCTTTAAAGACTTATCTATGATATCAAACTATGATAGAAAAATATGATATCAAACTTTGTAACTTGTCCAATTTTGCTCATGTGGTATCTCAAGGCAATAAGGGTTCACAGGTCAATATATTTTTTGCCCACTTTAGCCCTCACCCACCCATGCAAGCCCCACCTCTTTCTTGAACTTGGAAAGTGAAAGACGACAGTAACAGTAATTCTGAATCTTTCATGGTTTTCCTGTAGTATTTGGCTGACATTGAAGAACATCTTGGAGTCACAATTCAACAAGTTGACCCTGATTTCAAGGTCCCTATGGATGAATTTGATGGGAAGGTTGTGTATGGCCAGAAGCGTTCTCAAACAGGTAAGATTGTTCACTCCCTCATTTCCTTAGAGGTTTCCCACTTTGATACTCTTCTGTTGGAGAAAAGTAGGACACACTTATGAATGGGCTGTATATAGAGAGCAGTTTCATCATATGTCTTTCTAGTAGTGGTTACTGAACCATATTGCATCATGAGTGATTTGATGCCTTTACTTTCTAGGGACAAATTACCAAACACATGTGGCTCAAATGGCACCTACTGTTCAGGAACTGGCCAGCCTGGAGTCACAGGCTCAACTCATCTACTTAAAGAGGCATTATTTGAAGGACAACCCATGGAACAAGGGTTGAAGCTGCCTTCCCCCTAGTTCCTTAAGACTTCCTTCCAGAGTGGTTTCATTCTGAATAAAGGAGTGAAGACCCCCTCATAGGAACTCATAGCCAGCAAGACTGTTTTCGTATTGGAGACAGTGTGTGTGCCTGTTGCCTTGGCACAGAATTCTTTGCCTATGTAATTGGGGGATTCCTGTGTGATCAGGGTTGAAGAAATTAACTATCTGCATTGTTGTGTGATATTGGTTTGTGTAATGAAGATCATGTTGGGAACTATTGGAGCATTCTTTATTCTCGTGTTATGCATTGGAGGGAGTCTGGTGTTTCTCTCCTCTTGACATGTATACCCCATTAGGGGTTTTGGTTGGTCCATGTGTAACTATAGTCCAAACCTTGTTTAGACTATCGCCTGAACAGGGGATTTTTAAGGAAGGCTGCCTTTCTTCAGGTCTTTCGGATATCCAAGGTTTTACATTTATAAAGGACAAGCGCTAGCCGTCTGATGTGCGGAAATGTGAAAATCATCCAGGCCACCAACGGATTTCTGAAATAGGTCTAGGCCAAGCATCTCAATGTAGTTGTTTAATCCGTACAGAGATGACGCCAGTGCATTTTCATCTCAGATTGACCATAGGATCAAATGTCAACATTTTTACAACGTGAAAAGAAATTCTAACAAAGGATTTCAAGGGCTTTCGAATGGTGTGTCAGGCTAGAAATTGCGTCCAAAATTAATACGAAAGGTCATCCGGGTCAGGTCAAAGGTCAACTCCAAAAAAAATATATATAAAATGAGTTAGACCATCGACAGGAAATTGCAAATCGAATGAGGTGTCGATTGTGGAAATCGGTTGAGAAACCTAGGACAAAATCCGGTCATACAGACATCAGCCGGGATACCCGAAGGGTTTCCCACTTCATTTTGTAAATTGGGTATGGGACAACGGGGGTCACTTGGGTCGTCAAACGTGGACGATGGTACTGAAAGTACGAGGAGACGCCAGTTTCTCATGCCTTATTGTCGAGAGAGATTGCCCCTTTGGGAGAGTTCGTAGTGGTCGATAAGGAATCACTCGAGCCCGAGTGCTGAAACCTTTAGTTAACGGTCCTTAAAGAATTCATGGACTCTTATGGGGGGAAAAAAATAGCTTTTTAGCTTAAAGGCCCATTCATCTCCCCTCTAAATGAGGTTTGTGCATTCGGGCCAAAGCCTCTGGCAAAGGCTTCTATGCAGACCGGTTTTTTTTTTTCACAGATTCTGTTTATTCTCATCGACTGTATACACAACCGGTGCTCTATGAAGCACGGAGTGAGGCAAAAAGAGAGGAAATTATTTCCGCTCGATATAGCACGTGTCACAGCTTTAGGCTCTCGAGCTAACAAGCATGAGATGTGAGCTAATCAGAGGAAAGAAGGCGAAGCGTTAGCTTACCCTCGATTCGCTCTTCCCTCGTGATTGCCCTGCAATTCCCTCAGCCAAGGAAACGAAATCGCAAGGCGTTCTTAGTGTCATTCGACCGCGCTCAAAAGTCTTTCCAATTAGCCGGTCCCTAACCAACAAGGGACGATCCGAGGCCGACCAGATCCACCCGAGTGGAAATAAAATGGTACAGATACACGGAATCGGGTACGGGTACTATTGCGGTACTTGGCAGAGAAACACCCATATTTCTCTTCTTTTCCCGAGCGTAAATTTATCGAGGGTTTTCCTGGTAGGTCCCCTTGACGGGCAAACTCGGACAGTGACCGGTTCTAACGATTTCACGACCTTTACGTTACCAAAAGCGGTAAGGAACGGAACGTGACCTACATTCCGCCTTGACAGCGCGAAAGTGGAATAGCAATCGATCAGCAGCAGCTGACCCATTCGTCCTCCCGTGCCACCGCATTCGAGATAAGCAGAGAACATGGAAGGCATTGAAAAGAACATCCCCGTGTAACCCCCTTCCCCCCCCCCCCCCCCTCTTCCGCAGTAAAACCTGGCCTAATTAGCGGATGGTATTCAGTCACTGGAGTGCTGCGATGGAACCCCGAGACTTTACCATGAGAGGTCTGCTCTCGTGTTTCCTCACTGCAACCCCATGGACGTTGGACCCCCTCCTAATGGTGTAACAGTAAAGACGGATCGGTACAGTGGGACACAAGAAAGGTCTTAGCTGCTTTTCCTCTTTTTCTCTTCCGAATTGCGAGGTAATCCGTTTCTCAAGCCTACAGGAATGGAAAAATCCGGAAAATAACTCGTATGTTGCCACGAGATCGATCGTGAAACACCGAGTGAGGGAAGAATTTCCCTCTTGTGTATTATAAGTCGTTAGGTAATCCGATCCCTGAAAAATTTTCAGGTTCCTCTAAGAGCCAAAATTTCAGGCGATCTTCTCACAACTTTTTCTCTTCAATTCTTCGCTTAGATGTTCGGTTCGTACCCGTTCTGCCCCCTCTCATCCTACCTACGCCACCTTCGCTTCCACATCCGCTTAATCCGCATAAATCCGCCTAATCCGCTTAACTTCCCCCGGACTATCTGCCTCGAAACCGGATCGTCTCAGCCAGCCTGATAATTACGCTTATCAGGGTGTGAGGGATCTTGGATTCAAAACTCGGAGAAGCGAATCCCAATTTCGAAAGCGTTACAAAAATCTCAAGTAAATTTTTCGACTGAAAAGAATCTCGCTTAACCCAAGACTAGAAGAAAAAAAAATTCCTTCGAGGATCTAATTCTTAGTTTTCATTAACCCAAGGAAGCACGGCGAGAAAAAGACCTCCAAGTGAGTTCAAGATTTCCCTTCACCGTGCAGGCGATGATGAAAGGAAATCATGCATATCAAACGTACGAGTGTTTTTGGATGTAACGTTACGTTACAAATTCATCATAGAACGGTACTCGGCTGGTATTCCCTGGTACTCGGCTTAATTAACCAGCCGACCCGATTTCATTATGGAATTCGGCACATCGGGAAAACACGTAGATAGGCATGGCCTCAAAAACTACTCTAGATTCCTCGGTCGCGATAGCGACTCCAAAGGCATCCGACCGAGCAGCGAGAGAAGATAAAAGAGGAACCGACATTAATCCCCTGGGATCCCGCTGGATCCCACTGGATCCCTCCCGACTGGATCCCTCCCGACTGGATCTCTCCCTAGAGCCATCCACTCCATCTCTCTTCCGTTTTCCCATTCGCGCGTCGCCATCCCCCCGCGGCTTGCGAATTCCCCGCGGTGATCGCTCTCCGCGGTCTCGGACCGTCGCTGCGACGCGACGGCCCCCGCCTCGCACATCGGAATAGACGCGGATCCGTCGCTCGATTCTCCGACGTCAAGCGGAGTGTTCCTCGTACTCGACGGCCTCAATAAAGAAAGTCGGATCGATGTAGCGTTCAGAAATTCCGAAAAGGAAATCCGCAATTTAAAAATAAATGCGTAAAACTGGCTCTCCCCCTCTTGTATGGATATAGCATCTACGATCACGGCGAATTCTACATCGCCGGAAAACTGTCCTCGTCTCCTTCGGTTCAGTTTACAATACCTTACGATCGAAGACTCCGTCTCGCCCGCTGCAAATCCGCCGCTCGGTCGCTTTAATTTGTATTTTTTATTAGCTACACCGTCCACCCCCAGCCGATTGTTGAACCGGAATGATCTCGGCGAGAAGGCCTGAGGCCTTTTTCGACTGGAGCCGCGAGAACCCAACGTCGATCGTGGGGTCTTCTTACGGCCCGAGCCGCACAATTTTCGCCGGTTTTATCCGTTACGGGAGGCGAAGTCACCATTCACCCTCTCGACGTTTTTCAGGAATGACGTCATTGGAACCTTCCCTCGAATTTTCGTTACGTCTGTTGCGACGCGAAGTGCAAGGCTTTCACGCAGCTCCCCGAGTCCGAGCAGAGAGGGCACGCGCCCGCTCGGCGACTGATGCCGGCCTGCGACTACGTTCACGCGCCGGCTCGGCGACGAGTGCCGGAGAGCCGTCCGCACGAAAGCGGGCACGACCGAGACGTGCCGTTAGTGCCCGGTTCACCGCGGGCACACGCGAGTTTGCTTACCGTGCTGTTTCTCGGCCTAACACGAGCGACTCGATGGATCGGACCGACAAAGAAGGGGTGCCGTAATTTGAACCAGGAAAGACGTCAGCAATACATGATGCCGCGATGAACTTCGCTCGGTCCACCTCGGACGCTTATCATATCCCGACTGGCACCAGCAAATCGAGAAGTAAACGTACGTTCACTCGATAGGAGAGATAAGTCGACTCGACGGACTTTATGTTCACCGATAGCCGCAAGGCTCCGTTCCCCTATCAGTAACGTGGGTTTCCATTTCTGCTGGGCTGGGTGAATGTCTCGTCTGCCTTTTCTTCCCGATTGCATATTAATTCCTCGAGAACCAAATCGATACGTTCTCACAGTCCATTTTAAGTACTCGTGTCGCTTTTGGTCCCATCGCGTCCACTCGGTGGGTTCGTGGAATCCCCCGGCGTTCTCTAATTACGAGTCCACCGCTTCTCATTCGCACAACCCACCCCGCCCCCCCCCCCCCCCCCCGCCCCCGCCCCAGTATTTCTCTCTGACCTCGAGTCGGAGCATCGAACGGGACGAACCCGCGAGAACAAAGGACGGAATGGGATCCGAGGCGCAGAGAACAATGCAGCTCGGATCGTGCGTTGGATGACGAGAGGATCCGAAGCGACAGATACGGATTCTATAGAAAACCGAAACGGTGCCGAGTCGGATTCGTATCGGACAGAAGAATGTCTGCTTTTTTTGGAGGTCGACACACTTCCTCGGACGTTCAACCGCCTGGCCCGACGAGAGGAAAAACCCGAAAGACGCGAATGCGCGGGAAAAGCACCCGACGAACGCCCGACAGTGATGCGCGAAGCAGTGATGCGCGAAGCAGTGATGCCACTTCACCGAGTTCTCACCGGCTTTCTCGAGGCTGCACGCCATCGGTGCAGTCCCGCTGCAGCGGTGCTAATCACGATCTGCTCGGGATCGGTCGAATTGCCTCCTTCCAGCCGGAAATTTTAAACCAAAAACTGCCAAAAGCAAAATCAGAAAGAAGTCAAATGAAGAAATTAATCAATAAGAATGAAAAATAAAACTGGAGGAAATATTTGCAGGTTCGGAATTTGCACGAACTGGAGTCGTCGTACTCCGTTGAACACCGTTGAACACCGTTGAACACCGTTGAACGAAGACGAAAGATCCAGGAAACGATTTCAGAAGAAACTCCACCGAAATTTTGTGCTATCTCTCTTTTGTTATTTTGCTATAATCGCCCAGAAGGAAAAGGCAGAGCAAGAGGCATCCTCCCCGTCTCGCCGGATCTGAAATCGGATGCGAAATCAAATCTGAAATCGGATAACCCTGTCGCGCGGAGAGGCTTCCCTCATCCGGTCACGTTTCTCGTCAGATGTCGCGAGGAAGGAAAAACGTGAGGGTGCGCTGTTCGTGCGTCTTTCGTAGGAAATCGTTTACGCCATCGATCGTGTTCGCATCGTACGCCGGACGCGTTCAAAATGTCCATCGACGGTTGAAACATTCGCGACACGCCTGGCCTGCATCAGCACACCGGAAAAATAATAATAATAATAATAAAAAAATCAGTCCATGAAGTTCGACGCCCACCCAACCAGTCCGACGATCAGTCCGTCAGTGATCGTCATGATCAGTCGGTGATGACGATCCCTCTGCCACGAAAAGTGCACGCATTTCTTCTGGACACCCGGATGCGGGAATGGGCCCGGGCCCGCGCGCTTCGGAGGACGGCCGCCAGATGTCAGCGGCTTCTTCGCCGCCTGTTACCTCCGGGGTAATTAGAGAACCGCCGACGAACCGAGTGAGCCCCTCCGGTTTGGGCCGAAAGATGACCTTTGACCTTTGACCTTCGACACCGAACCCGACCCACTTCGGGCCTCCATATTTGCTTGAGAATTTCCTTTTTTTGCAGCTTTGCAATGCGAAAAGAGACATCCAGAATTTCCCTGTGGTGAAAAATGGCAAATATGAATTTAAAAAAAGACGAAAAGTTGGAAAATTGCCACACTTACAATTCTGCACAAGCAATGAATTGTCACAAATAGTATTAAAACCCTGAAAGAACAAACAAATTCCCTGTAAAATACCGAAACTGGGCGTGAAGCTATATTATACTAATATATACTATATTATACTATATTGTACTAAAACCGCCTTCGGGGGGGGGGGGTTGTGTTTCTGCAGGGGAAATTCGCAAATATTCGATCGCCGGTTCAAGCCGGTGAGACGCGCCGGGGGACCTGTTCCTTGTCGTTTAAAAAAATTGGGGGTGAATGTAGCTTTAAGCTTTTTCTCCGCCCGTTAACTGACCCGGTCTTTTGAGCTCGCCGACGTCAAGGCTTTTTACGGTCAAGGAGCGAGACGGATGAGCATTCCGTCTCTTGGAGATCGTCTTCGTCGTTTTGGTACGAATGAGAGATTTCCTGGCGCATCTTTCTTTCGTCCGAGGGGATTGCTCGACGCGTCAACGATTACGTCATCGATTGCGTCACCGCTTGCGTAATCGGTTACGTTACTCGGGGAAAAGTGGAAAAGCGTTTAAGCACCGCCATTCAGATGCTCCTTCCCATGATTTGAAACGTTTGAATACTGCGGTCGTCTCGGAAATCCTTAATGCGAAGAAAACTCCACTGCGATGTCATCGTTCGAAAGTTCCGGATTGTTTGCGGAATTTCGCCCTCCAGCGGTCGACCCGGAGCTGAGTTTTGGGACCGCGAGAACGTTTTTCCGTGCCGATTGGATTCCGAGACGAACATCGGACGCAGACCCTGGCTGATCCTCGTAAAAACGAGAAAATTCATTCGCATCGGCCGCCTCCCACCGAGAAGCCACCGAGAAGCCGCCGAACGGCGAGGCCACGACCTCGAATCGGCTGATGACTCCCAGGGGAAGGCGTCGGAGGGCGACGACCTCCCGACCTCGGCCGGCCGTGATCCCAGACGGAAATGGGATTCCGTGGAATGCATCCCCAGGGCCCCCTTCGGGAGAATGCTCCCAAAGATCTTTATTTCTTTTTTACCCCCCATGCGATCGCGCCATCGAGAGAGTGCGGATGCGAGGACGCTCGCCCGCACGGGACGGTGTGGAGTGCGAAGGAATACGAAGGGGCTGCCCCTTGCATTCGAAAGGCAGGTGTTGCAGACGAAAGGATTCTGGTTTTCGTCTTTGGCGGCAGGTGCTGTCGTCGAGGTCGCGAAGGTTACCCCCCCCCCCCTTTACGTCTATTTTTTCGCCACGTTTGATCGTGTTCGGAAGTTTTTAGCTCGTTCCATTTTTTCGTCGTTGCTTTTCCGTCTGCGGTTCACCTGCCGCTCTCGTTTGTTTTTATTTTCATTTATTTATTTATTTCCGGATTCCAGGCCCTCGCTCGAGAAAACGTGAGGGACCCGTCGAAATTCTTCTGCGAACTTTCGATCCATTTGAGCGACGGTCGTGAGCCTAACGTCAAAAGTCCATTTATTTGGCCATTTTCGGCCATCAATTATGCTCTCGATGAACCGACAGAAAGAGCCCGCAGCCACGATATGAGTGCAGATCCCCCGCCCTGTATTCCCTTCACCTTCAGCGATCAGACAATCGACAGCACGTGAATTCACGCATTCACGCACGCTGTCCTGGATTGGGGGGGGGGGGGGGGGGGGGGGGGGGGGGGGGGGG
>CAJPEV010001603.1:0-53267 GCA_905338385.1 Darwinula stevensoni
CAGGGAGATTATGTTGAGAAGTGACAGAAGTTTCAACTTTCTGGTGTAAGTAGTTTGTCAGAAAAAAATTAGGAGACCTTAGAACTTGAACGCACCTCGTAATTCGCTCAAATGTTTTCCGATATGTAGATGAAAATATGCAGAGTCACGCGCTCAATCACTAAACTAACAAAAATCAGAATCCGCGTAGATGCAGAGAATCGAAGGACCTTCGGCAAATGAAAAAATGTCAACAGGGCACCTCAAACTGATAAATTTATTAATTAGGAAACCGACCTTTTCAGTCTTCCTGTGAATGGAAAGATGTGAGGAAGTCGGGTAAAACGAAGGACGTCAAAGTCGAAATGGAGAAGAAAAATGAACAGACTAGGGGGAAAATTAAATATCTAAGAGAACATGAAATGAAAACAAATATAATTTTAAAAAAAACAGTCGCCAAGCAAGGTCACGGGACAAGGAGAAATAAATGAATGAATGGGGAGATGGGATGAGAGGGGTTTCCCGATTAATTGGACAGTACTGAATATCCAGAGAAATAAAATAAAAACGTAGGATTTCTTGACTTGTAAAAAAAGTGTCCAGAGAGTTAATGGATAAAGCTACGAAACACATTCTGCATCGACGCCACTGCTTTAAGTCTTTCGCCTTTCGAGTTCAAATATGAAAAAAAGGTTTAAGGGATTTAATCATATTTAAATTTAAAAAAAACTGATGCATTTTAACTCCCCTAGAACACGATTATGGTTTCATTACTTCCAAGATCCAGGTAGAAGAATGCAGCGTGGATTTTTTTGGTCCGTTTCTTGCATGTTTTTCCTCAAGCTTTCCTCGTTAATAGTAGCAAAGAGACAAAATCAGATGAAAAGACACGAAGGTCGAAATCCCACCCAATCACATTTCAATGGACTGAGCAAAATAAAGCATTCTTTCCAGATATATTCATTTTGCCATGTTAGCAGCTGCTCCAAGTCGCCTCATTTGCAAGTAATTTGCGTGGCTTTTCTCTCCCTAGAAATGGAGTGGTCGTGAAAAAAAAAAAGACCATCGTTCATCCTCGCAGCCTCCCCCCAAAAGACGAGGAATCTCCTCGGGGACCCATCTGAGCACTCCGCAGATTGCCGCATCCGGCTGATCCATCGCGCTTTTTCGCTGATGGGCCCTCACGAGCGCGAGGAATCCCTACCCGATGAAGCCATGCCGGGTACAAATGACCCCTCGAACCGAGCAGAAGCGAGACAAAGAGCGAATGCCCAAAACCCCATCAGAGAGGCCTCAGCTGTTTCCATCGGGAGATTCTTCCCTATCTCCCTCCCTTAGACGGCCCCGCCGATTCATCATTCCTTTCACGGATGAACGGATCCGATAGCCCCGGCTCCATCTCCTCTCCAATGAACGGTGATGATGATGCTCCGAGAAAACCATCGGAATCGCACCGATCCCGATATACCTCGTACTCCTTCGGGAATTTTTTTTTTTTTTTGAAGAGCCTCCCACTCGTGTCGTTCCGGATGCTCTGAGATTGGATATGCATTGATGGATCCAGCATGGTGGGAGGGTAACTGTTGATTCACGGATACATTTTTCTTACACAACTTGCATGAGCTTGGAAGCTCAGGACTTCCATGGAAACCTATGACATTGTCCAGATTAGAGGAAGTTTATTGACCTTGTTGACCTACTCCGCCTTTTTCCCTCGCGTAGTGCAACTTTCTTCCCCCCACCCCCCTCCCCCTCCCCGAGTCTGTCTCTGGCTGCCCTTTCCCCGCATGAAAAATTACTGGAATAGCTCTGAATGTGTCGTGGAATACACATGGAGCTGTCAGATTCATCATTTATTCACCCAGAACCAGATTTAAAAAATGGATCTCCAAGTTCATTGGGGCTCTTTTTGCTCCTCCCTTTCTCATGATGGGAATTTTTATTATTGATACGTGGAAGAGATTGGTTCGCAGAGCAGCGAATATCTGCAGATGATCCGCACTAGATCTGCAGATGCAGATGGATAAGGATAGGATAAGGATATGGCCATGTATTATTTAAAAACTAAAGAGTTGAAATAACAAAATAAATTGGATATGTAGAAAATATAAAGACCGTCTGAAAATAATATTTTATTTTAAAAAGCATTATCTACTTTTTCTTTAACCGACTTTTTTGGAATTGAAAGACAGTCATGAATCCACATTTTATTTATCCCACGCACACCTAGGAACGTGGGGATGCGAATACAAAAAAAAAAAACAACTCTTATAGACCTCTCATAATGATTATCACATTACATGCATGATTGGCAAAGAGATAGGCCGCAGTCTTCGGAAAACATTGCTCTCGTCCTCGCAAATTTTGCGCTTTTTTTTTCTTCCTAGAGAAGGTTATAGAGATTTTTGACTGAAACGCACCTTGCCTGGGAAAACTGTGAAGGTGTCAATCGATGATCACGATGAATCCGAATTGCCAGTAAATGTGAACCTTTTCCCGAGATATTTCGCATGCGAGAAGCCACTCGCTTCTCAGTGGCTTTTAGGAAAATGAGGTACCTTCGGGGTGTCCTTCGAACCAACGAAGGATCCTTAAGGACATTTCGGCTATTCCCATCGAGCCAAGAGTAATGGCCTTTTTCCAACGTAATCCCTTTTCCACTCAACCCTTACGAAGAAAACTGGCGGAAAACAGCCTAAAGCTTGCAGTTACCACCAGCAAGTATAGATGCCGTCCGTAGTATCGCAGTCTCATAGAAGAGAAATTGCGCTAACATAGAGCAGGGTTTCCCAACCCAGGGGGTCGCGACGACCCCTGATCATGATCATATTTGGGGTCGCGAACCGGCAACTAAATGCCTAGTTATGTTTTTCTTTGCAATTTTAGCGTAGAGGTGGGGGACCCTGTCGAATTTCGTCCAGTGCTTGTGGTCCTAAAAGCTATGATCTAGACTTTTGGGATCACGCGAGAAAAAGGTTGGGAAGCCCTGACATACTGTAGAGTGAAGGCTCTAAAGATTCGGGAGCCGTTTCAGGTATGAAGGTCTCGCTCCTCTCATGCGACAGGGGCCGCCTGAAGGATTAAAGAGTAGTTGGCAGCGACTTAAGCTCCGGGGAACACGCAAGGGATCAGGCCTGCAATCGACCGTGCCGGTCGTGTGCGTCGGGCATTTTTCTTCATCCTTCTTCACTTCTCGCCTGTGCTTTTCTCCTTAGCGTTTCCGTAGACCTCTCGTGGTTTAGTCTCTAGAGGGCAAACGCTCGAAGACTGTGCTCGCGAGGAGCTCTCCCGCTATCGATGCGACGACCGTCGCGGACTCCATGACCCCATCTGCTCGTCGCATCCAAACGCAACGCATGGAGTCATGAGGGCGGGATGTCATCCAGGGCAGCTAACGCGTGGCTTTTATCAAGCGCTGAGGGGAGCAGGGAGGAGGGGTGACATCACCGTCCGCGATCACGTGATCGCTCTGTGAAGCATCTGCATTTATTCTCAAGCGTTGCGTGCCGACCTTTCTGCGTCTTCATGCCAATAGCATGAAATTGGAAGGGAAAGGAAATCATGGGCTCAGGGGGATTGGAATACGTCGCGAGGATTCTGACGCCTGTTCCCGGAAGATTTTGGGTGACATGCACCAGATTCATTTAACTTGAAACTGATTCGTTTTCATAACAGGCGTCTATGGGAATAAGTTTATCTCTTTTAAATTGATTCCCATAGGGCACCATTGAGAGATCAGATTAGTTTAGCTTAAACGGATTCGGTGCATGTCACCCTTCGATGAATTTCGTATGGACTCTGTTCGGTACGAAGAAGCGATTGTATCATACCTAGGATTGCAACTGATTTCGGGACACCTTTTAGATGCTCTATTGGACCTTGGGGTTTGGCCTTCGGCTGGCTACATTCAAAATATCTGCACATTCACTTTTCAATCAGATGTAATTTTTCCAGAGAGAAAGTGCAGGACGGAGGTTGTAGGATCAAGGCGGATCGATACCCTCACTTAACCGCGGTCATCGATATTTTTTGTAGCGCAAGAGAAAAAGGAAGGATCGAGCGCCGGAAATTGAGCGTCAGACATTCATCTCATCCCCGACGGATGAAAGAAGTACGGCACGAACCTCAGGCTGCAATCTCCTGACTGCCTTTTGCAATCAGGAAACGGCAGGAGATTGTCGCCGGATTGCCAGCAGATGATCTTCATCCGCGATCCGGCTTAGACGACGATTGGAATTTCGCCGGTCGACCTTGCATCGGCGGCGAGGCACTTGGGCCCCAATCGCTGAGGCCTCAGGCATCCGGTGCCTCAAACAGACCGCGACTGATATCTCGTGACCGTTTTTTTCCTCCCGTCCGACTCCTTGGACTGGACGGAAAAATCCTTCGAGCGTCTGCGCGGTTTCCCTCCTTTTCTTAAACCCACGGCGCTCCATAACGAGCCATCGGATAACTTGCGATTTTCACCATTTATCCAACCCTTTCGAAGAGCCTTCGGCTACATGGAGATGGGAACGAGAGAGACATGCGCAATGGATTCCACGCCGCCATCCCCTTTGATCTCAGTTGTGTGTACAAAGCGGTCAGGTGAAGGTCACCCGAGGACACTCCTCTAATCACACGCAGCAACCGAACGGGAGGGAGGGAGGGAGCTGGGAAAATAACGGTGCAGCACGTCCCAACCGCGAAGTCCCGTCTGACCAGGGTCACCGTTCTGGAAGGGAAACTGTGAAGTCTACTGACGGTCGTCTGCGGTGCTGGTAATTTGCAGAACTGGAAGAACGATCCGCGTACTCCAAAATTTCAAGAATGGAACCGTGACGAACCGTGAAGAAATCGACAATCACCGGAGGGATGAGATATACTTTTAAGGATAAAAATGTATATCTACCTATGATACTTGTAACTTAACACGAGCAAGAATCGGACTCTAAAGTACCCCTATTCTAACTCACACGCAACCAAGATCAGCACAGGCACATCCAATGACCGTGAAAAGCCAAACAGACTAGACAGGTATACCTGTAGAAGCGGGACAGGCGACCTTGGGCCTTCCTACCCAGCACAGCCGAGCAAGTTTTCCCTTACACTCGAGTAGTTTCAAGCTGTTTTCACCCTCCCTTTCCACTCTCCGTCCCAATCCGTCCGTATTGAAAAGTGTCGTGTAATATTTTTTATTAAAAAATAAAATGTGCATCCTCTTTTTGTCTGCTGTCAGTGCGATTGTCTTAGATGAAAGGGTAGAGTCGGGTGAGTAGAAAGGGGATCATTCACACAGCAGCGGGCGGGGGCTTTGTTTTCCGGTATCTAGTCGGGAAGCCATGACTTCGACTCATTATCGAAGAGACTCGCCCGCATGCTGATCGGTGTGGAGTGAGGCTCGTTTTGGTTATCCGACTCTCTCCCCTCGTATAACCCACGCGTATCTGTAATATATTACTTTCTTCTGTAGAGGCACGTCTAGGTGGCGAAATGGCGGCGATATGCGCCATAAATAATCGTCGTAAAATGCCCCGATAGCGATAGTCGACCGTCTATCTTGGAAGCTACATCCTGTTCGCGTCCATTCCATCGCGTGCTACGCGGTTGTGGCTGGGGAGCGGAGGGGGAACAATTGTCTTCATTCTGGGCTGACTCGCAGCAAAGATGGATGGAGGCAGGGAAGGGGAAGATGGAAGGAGAGAGGGAAGGGAGGATGGTGGAGTGGGAGGGAGGATGGCGGGGAGGGAGGGAGGATGGTGGGCAGGGATGACGACTTTGGAAGACGAGATGGACGGCGCACGGCCACGCTCGTTTCGGTGTTGAACCCAGGAGGTCTCGCGTCGCAGGTTTTCGGCACTCGTGCTCTGCCGTCGCATGAAGCACGCAGCATAGCTCCATTCTTTAAAGGTTCGAGCACAGGATAGGGATGTCGAGAGGTACTTTCGCCCATTACGACATCCCGCATCGAGCAAACGAAAATAAATATGCTTCCTAATAACGCAGCATCCACGGTAAACCCCCCCCCCCCCACCCGAGCCTCTTAGAACCATCAAGTGTTATCGCACAGAGCCCCTTCAGCTTCCTGCAGTTCGCTCTTTCCTCTTCCCTCTTCTCTTGCGCGGAACGAGTTATTGAGCCGCTTTCGCATCGTGAAGCCGAAGGGTTTCCATCGATCCTCGACCTCGAGCCAAACGATAAAGGACTCGACGCCGCGCGTCGAGTCATCTCTACCAGAATCGATTTCCTGCGAAATCGACAAATTCGGTATTCGAAGCGACTCGGAATCCGGAAAACCATCCCCCCACGGATGAAAACCATATTTTCCATGATCGTTTCCCAAGAATATAAAAAGGACTATCCTACCTTCGCCCTGCTGAAACCGCGAGTGCGCCTCCTTGGTGACGAAGACGAGGAGCAAGACGGCGACGAAGGCCATCCCGATGCAGAAGGCCCCGACCTGGCCTCTGGTCTCGAACCGCGGCGCCATCTCGCCCACGAGGCACTGGCGAGGGACCCGCCGTCGCTTTTATCGAGCGGGGACGGGGGCGATGGCACGGTGATGTCACGGTGATGTCACGGTGATGGCACGATGATGGTGCGATGAGGGTGATAGTGCGAGGGTCGACGGTCGAGATGCATCTGCCCCGGCGAAACCGAATGCGGTCGATTTCACTGATTGATGAAACTTCGGGAATCCATCAACCGAGTCGACGAAATCCTCAAAGAAATCAGAACGGAACGAATGAAGAAACCCGATTCGAATCTATCTCGTGCGAACGGCCGCATCGCCCATTCCCTCGTTTGCGATCGTGACGATCGAGACTCCCGCGGGAGCGTATCTAATGCAGGAGTGCGTGGGGACGGCGCAGGTGACACTCACCTACGTGGCGGATGAGGATGGGGCGTCTTCGATTTTTATGCTCTGGAGGGGGATGGGGGGCGTCTTCGATTTTTGCGCTCTGGAAGGGGGATTCGTGTTCTCTAGACAAATTAGTGGGAGTGATTTATGGATTCTCAATGACGAAAGTTGAGGGTTTCTCGTAGGAAATGCTTAATTAGCAGGACCAGTGATTTTCATGTAAAAATTTTTAACGCGGGGAACGAATGGAGTACTGGGGGAAGAAAAATTTAAGGCGAGAAACTATTGTATTAGTCGCGTTGAATGCGTTAGGTGAATGGGATTAGCGGAGGTGGACTTCATGCTTCTTCAAATTTACTTGGCACTTCCCGGATTAACCCAAGCGGAAAGGGATTCACAACGGTAAAGTTCGAAGGGTGCGAAGTCAATGATTCAAAATTAAAGGGAGCAAATCCGAATTCACTGAATTGTTCGCATAAAATAATGAATGATATGGAACTCACGATTTTTTTTCCTCCCAGCGATGCTGACAACGATTGCAGACATGCGGAGAAGTGAGACGTGTCTTCCCGAGTCAGCGAAACTCTTGATCAGAGTTCTGGACTCGGTGCGACATCTGCACTCTAGAAAAGGAAGCACACTCTGCACCTGACATCTGGCGTACCGGGAGAGAAGCGTATTGTTTGCCTCCCCCATGAGACACGTCACGTTCACCATTCATGTCCGCTGCCCCCAGTTCGGCAATGTACTGAGGGGCGTGCAGCCAAGAGGAAAAGAAAGCCGGTGTGCTGCAGTCGATCGACTTTCAAGCGCCTTCGTTCTCCGTGCCGTCGACCTCGTCTTGAGTTGAGCAAGGGTTTGGCCTGAGACGAGCATCATCATGAATATATTCAGGCTTGCCGGGGATATTGCCCATCTCCTCGCCGTCATTATCCTCCTGCTGAAGATTTGGAAGTCCAGGTCTTGCGCCGGTGAGTATTCCGAATTAAGGCGCTGCTTTGACCGAGGCCCATCAGTTCTTGAGGGTCAGCAGGGTTTTGGATGATTACAAGTGACCCTAGCGTAGACCATGATCCTATGGGAGGCCTCGGTTTTGCTTCAGTTCATTTTGCATTCGTAAATTGTAGGCCTTGACCTCCCTGCAGGTCAAGGCCGAAGACGAGGCCTGAAAACGGACGCAAAGTTCGCTACGTCATCGATTCAATCGTTTTTTCGTTTTTCAGGGATTTCGGGAAGATCGCAATTGCTGTTTGCCATTGTGTACACAACAAGATATCTCGATCTCTTGACCAACTTTGTCTCCATCTACAACTCGGTCATGAAGGTAGTGTTCATTGCAGCATCCTATGCCACCTTGTACCTCATGTACATGAAGTTCAAGGCCACCTATGACCACAACCATGATACATTCAGGTGAGATGAGATCCTCCCGGGCCCTGTTCCGATCAGAGCGCCTTCTTTGATGAGCAGGACTCTTGATGTGTTACTAAAGCAAAAATATTGATTCCTTGCAGGATTGAATTCCTTCTCATCCCTGTGACTGCGTTGGCACTGCTCGTCAATCATGAGTTCTCTGTGCTTGAGGTTGGTGGCATGGTTTTCTTACCGTCTTTTATGTTTTGTTCACTGGAGTAGAAAGAAGCAAATTGATCTGCTCCTTAAGTTGTAGCATGTAATGTAATGAAGTAACATCATAGGAGGGTTTGAAAATTTATGATTGATGCTCTAGTACTGGCACTTTATCATTCATGCTCAATGTTGCTCAGGAGCAGAAACAAGGAAGACCTGGGCATGAAGAGAGGATGAGTGGTTAGTGATGGTTGAAATTTCACATTTGTTTTGCTTGTTCCTGAGTTTAGAATTTCATATGTTCTATAAGATGAAAAGTGCCAAGGACTTCATGAAGACCAGATTGTTCTTTGCTCTACATATAGTTTTGTTTTTTTGGCAGCTTTTATGAAAGAATGTTTATGATATGATATGAGAATGAAAGCAATTTCCTTTTCAACTATTATCATCTTAGCACAGAGGTACCAGTTAAGCTTACTCTCCATAATGTGGGGCCTGTCAGTGTAATTTTATTAAATGGATGGCCAAATAAGGCCTTGCCAAAATATTGTCTTGATATTTTAAATTCACATTTAGTTAAAGCTCTCACATTTCAAGCGAAGTTCTAAAAAATTGAAGTCCTTCATATTACTCCTGCCCAAACCTCAAACCACACCCAATGAGGCATCAATCTGCCTCATCGTGGCATGCCAGATGGGAAATGCTACTTTACCGCACAGTATCATCCTGTATTAAGGAAACTGAATCTCTTGTGCAGATCCTGTGGACATTCAGCATCTATCTGGAGTCGGTGGCAATCCTCCCGCAGCTTTTCATGGTATCCAAGACAGGGGAAGCAGAGAGCATCACATCCCACTATCTCTTTGCTCTCGGTTCATACCGCGCTCTGTATCTTCTCAACTGGATATACCGTTACTACTTTGAGGGATTCTTTGACCCCATTGCTGTCGTGGCCGGAGTCGTCCAGACAGTCCTCTACTGCGACTTCTTTTATCTCTACATCACAAAAGGTCCAAATTTTCTCTTAATTTCAAGTAGTATAAGTAGTAGTTATGGATTTCAATTAAAACTAGTTTTCCGTGTTTGTTTGCAGTATTGAAGGGGAAGAAGCTCTCCTTGCCCGCATGAACCAGTGAACAAAAGGGGGGATGGGGTACTGAGACACTGTGTGCATTAGTGGGCTGTACAACTGTGTTCTGTTATTCCCAGTGTTGGCAGTTGTGGGCCGTTTGTCCTTATTTCAATCAAATCGTTGATTGAGAAATGTTGGCATGCAACATAGAGGAGGATTCTCCTCTTTTCATCCATTCTCTTTTTCTGCCCGTCTTTCTCTGTTTCATTTGTGATTTATTTATCGCACGTTATTTTGCTGTTCTACCAGAAGAAATTCCCTGGATTATAGAACGTCAGTGATCCATGTCTATTTGGGGTCAAAGATGATGGACCAGATTGGAGAGCTTCCAAAATGCATTTTTGGCATTTTCCTTCCACCTGTGATGACACAATCTTTTTCCTTTACAGACACATGTGGAAGCTAGTGTGAAAGTGGATGGGACAATAAATAATTATAGGGGGAAAACAATTGCCATCGAGCTGCATGGAACTTTGTGTACTCAGGCATTATACTTTCACAATAATATCTGCTGTTATTCAGAACACCAACTGGTATTCCTTGTGACAAAGCAACTTGATTCTGCAACATGATTTAATTATAGAAAGGGGTAATTACAAAAAGATGTAAACTATTGGAGTGGGTAACTTGTTCTTGTTGGGAGAGGCCTTTATGAGCAACAAATCAGCAAGAAAGGCATCACAGTGAGTTTACTTGCAAATAAGTTTTTCGATGAGGCCCACCACATCGCTCACATGCACTTGCTCCTGGAAAAAAAAAATAATCATGGCATAATATTGTCAATTAGCAGAACTGATTTGTGCTTTGACTATGCATGTCACATGACAGTGTTGAGCTTATTAAAAAAAATTACAAACCACCTGCTAGTATATATCTCTGAAGGGCTATTCATATAAAATGTGGCTGGGGGAATTGTTCCCTGTTATCCTGCATATTGTCCTCAACAACATACCAAATAAAGGTGTCTATTTCAGAATTCCCAATAGCAGGGCACCTAAAGCCAGGCCTGTAAAAACTGCATAGACATTGGAATTTATAACACAAATGAATGAGTCTTGTGACAAACATACTTTGAGTGTGGTATCCCGACTCCTCACTTTTATGATTCCAGTGCTCAGTGTGCCTCTATCTAACATCAGGACCAGCGGGATTCCCAGTTCATCACACCTACAGTACAACATTCAACAACACTGTATGATAGGAATAACCTAATAACAAGAAGGAAAACTGACTATCATAAACACCTCTCACCTGTCCCAGAATTGACGAAAAGAGTAGTTGCGTGAGGCATTAGGACAGTTGAACACTGAAATTCCTTTCACACGAAGATCACGAATGAGGCAGCTAGACAACCCCCTCAACTCCCCCTCTGTCTTTTCCTTTTCAGATTCTTCTGCAAGCCAGGTACATGCTTCAGTAAACTGGGTTCCAACAATTTAATGAATGTGAATGGAAAAACTCAACGCTACAGAGCCAAATACATTTCCAATTAAAATGTACCTGGCTCTTCAACCCACTGAGGACTTTGTACAGAAGATAAATCTCGTCTAGTACACAATAAAAAATAATAAGGAAACCCAAATGTTAGGCAAATGAGTAAAAAAAAAACTCAAATGCATTTACTAAACTTAATTGAGATTCCATTCTCGGGAAAAGAGCAGCTCCATCTTAAACCTCAAATATTAATATTGTTTACATTTCAATGTAACTTGCAACTCTTCACAAAGAACACACCAACCAGCATGAATACTTCAATGAAGACACAGGGTATTGGGAAAAAAAAGTTAATGAATTTGAGTTCCTGTAACTTAGGAAAAACTTGAATCAAATCTCAATCAATTTGGCAGAAACAATTTGCTTTTTTTCACTTCTAGTGTAACATTTCTTTAAATCAATAAATTCTGATAGAGGTTGTGATCGATATTCTGAGACAAGGTAAAAAAATGAATATAGACTGAAGTTCCTCAACAGTTCAATTAGGCAATGGAAAATAATGTAAGCAAAAATTTGTTTCTCAATGCAAAAAATTCAGGATGACATGAAATTGACGTTTGCAGAATAAAATGTTTTTGAAGATGTATTTGAATTGCCACCATGTGTAGTGTAGTGCTGCTGTGGATCTTCATGGAAATTGTCAATTTTTAATTTCTGACTTTCTGCAGAACATCAGTAATAACTTTAACCAGATTTTGGAGCACTATTTAAATATAGAGAAGGAAAAAGACATGCTTCATTCTCATCGAAGTAAATGATGTTTTATCATAAATTCCTGAGATACAGTAATACAAAGTCATTGGTCTTCTTTTTATTTTGCCTTATCCTGTACAATACAATAGATGACTCACCAGATGAGTCATGGATGATGCTGACTTTGAAAGGAGCAAGGTGATGATGGAGACGGAGGTAGTGGCACCCAGCTCTCTCGCAAAATGCATCCCAGAGGAAGTGAAAGAATGCCTTGCTCATCTCTGCTTCTCCACTTATCACTCGAGGCATGGCTTTTGTCCCTCCCTGAGAGATTGCAAATACAGGGACTGTGTGCATACCTCACAGAGTTATGAGATATATTGACTCACCAGATGCTCAATGAACATCTCGTGTCTCTCAAGCAATTCAAATGGCACAAGTGAGACTGTTTCAAGGACCTCATTTTTGTCATCAAGCTGTCGCATCACACAGACCTGGAGAGCTCCATTGTCCTCTGACTTCATCTCTGACAGTGAAATATCACCAGGAGAATCTGAAAACTTTTGCAAAAAGATAGCACATCTTTCCTACTGAAAAAAAAAAAATTAGACATGACCTCATGATGACATGATTTCTGGGGCTCACTTTTCTCCACCAGATCTTTCGCTGTCGCTGCCACTGAGCAAAGAGTGGCATGGAAAGATCTGCAGGGACAAACATCTGAAACTGCATTTGTCCCATGCTGCTTAGCTGGAAGAATCTTGCTAAATCAGGTGGAGATGCATCACAGGTAGAGTCTTTCACATCACCAGAATTCTTTTGCTCAAAGAAGTTTGCAATCCCAAAAGGAAGACATTTGCTGTTGAGCTCAAAGGTGTCATGAAATTCAGGATGGAGCCCTATAAAAAAGAATCCATAGCACTTCAACAATGAGCAGTGTTTTTTCTACCCTACTGGCCAGATAGATACCTCTTGAGGGACTAGATATAACCCTTGAAGTAAGGTACATGTTCTCTTCTCGTGATGTCACCACGCTGTACACCCATTCAGAGAGAATATTCCTCCTGAGCAACTCCCCGACTGGTCCAACAGAGAGAGCAGTCAAGGCATTCTTCCCAATCTTTTCGTCCCACTCATACAAAGGTCTGAACAAGGCGTGGCGTCTGCAAACATTAAGTAAGCCTTTAAGCTTCGTCACCGTCGCTGTCATTTTTGCTTGCAGGTTGCTGCCGCCTCAGATGATAATCCTTTTCGGTGACTTCAAGAGGGATGTTGCCTGGTGGAGCAACAAAGTACTCCTCTTCAGTCTTGACTGCTGTTGCCAAAATACTTTCACTGTTTGTTTCTTCAACCTTGTCTTCTCGAAGGTACAAGTCTCTATAAAAATAAAGTAAGCCATCTTAAAGCTACAATTAAATTGCCACAAACTGAGTAGCAAGTAAATAAGAAAGGAACTAACTGATCCTCTAACACAGATGCCATCGGCTCAATGCCCTCTAGTTCTGAGAGCTCTGGCATGCGATCTGCACATGCAATGGTATTCTCCACGCGTCTGACAGCTTCTTCTGATGCAAAATCAACTAGTGACAGTCTCTCCAAATGCTGAATTGTCTCAAAATCAATAAGATGCTCAGGTCCAACTGGCTGATGATGAGGCAAGTTTATGGGCTCTGAGGGAATCTTTGAGTTCAATCGTAAAGAGGAAGAACTGGAGAAAAAAAGGCTGTGACTTGTGATACAGGGCAACAAACACCTATCTCTGATGTGGCCAAAACCAGCTCCAAAGGGAGAGGCACTGATGATTCTAACACATGACTGCTGCAGGAAAGCCCTGCATAATGACGCATTCAGCATGCGCATACTGCAAACATGGAAGGTGAGAGGCACAATTGACACTGAATAGCATAATGTTGTAGTCTACATTTGAGACAATGATTAGGCGACATAAATGTGTTATCCTTCGCCGGGAGATGACCTGAATCTCAAATCCATTTTGAAAACCTAGGACCAACCAACACAGGTGAATTAATGCAAGCCTAAGCTTACATATACAATTTACCAATTTCAAAAAAAGCATTACCTGACAAGTGCATCTACAGGCCAACAACGCCACTTGACCTACAGCCTTGGAGGAGACCAAGCTCGACCCACCTACCAAAGCTAATCATCACCCCAGTTACTCCGTCCTGGGGAATGGATATTCCCGGGTCTGATGCTTCATAATAGGGCGGAGAAGATGCCCAGGTCCTGATGGGCTAATGCAAGGTCTATGGGCTAATGCAAGGTCTTTGGGCTAATGTACTGGACGAGGGTAAGACAGGCCCCTGAGAGGGCAGCTACCTCTACGCGCCGTGCCGACTAATCCTCATTGGTCGGTCCATCCATCCCTAGGCAATATGGCGGCGTCCTTAGAAGCACGTGTGATGTGAAACTCAAGGATCGGTTGGCGTTCATGGCAGAAACGCTAGAGAACTACGAGGAGAATTTGCCTCACAATGAGTTCGTTCAAATCGCGAAAGAAACTCTGAAGGACATTCTCGAGAGAGATCCGTATCTAGGTGACCTCCATCCGGACATTACGGTGGAAGAAGTGAAGTCCTTTATCGCCTTGGAGAAGGGTCAGGCTGTGAGGCTCATCCTCGACAAACTTGATGGCACCAGTGAATCTCTCGTCGTACCCCAAAACGCCACTGTTCGTGATCTAAAAACGGCCATCAGGAGAAGCACTGATCTCAAATTGGTTTGTCATTATCTGGGTCGGCTTTAACCTAAGTTCAGGGCCGGATTAAGGTCCAACACAAGATCCCATGGGGGTACGCACAAAGAAATATCCGAGACAAAAAATGTATGATGACCCCGCTACCGTTGCTCAGCTGTTACTTCAATATGGAATGGAGGGCCTAAAGTAGCGCCCAAAGAAATATGAGGGCCAAAGGCCTTTCGGTTAATATGCCTCTGCCTAAGCTTCATTTTGTTCAGGGTCAGGTTGGCTCACTGTGATACGAGAAACTTACCCAGGGTCCACCAGACCTGATGAAAACTTATGTGGAATTATAGTGAATGTTTATTTGGTACTAATGAACGTATACTGATATTGATTCCATGAGCACTTCTAAATTGTGTAAAATTGAAAAAGAATTGAGTAACTGTTGTGCCAGTATGCACAGGAGCCCAGAGGTTTTGGCTATTGTACGTCTTGTGAACACCATGTACACCCCGAGTTCGTTATGTGAACACCTACTATAAGCCTATGTGTACACCTTATACAGGGCTATGTGACCACCTCTCATAGGCCTGTGAACACCTATCTTGTGTACCCCTGTACACCCGACGTGAACACCTTCCCGTTCCTGCCCATTACCCTACTACAGGGTCGTCGTGCGACGTAAATGATGTATGCCGAAATGCATGCGCTAATTTTTATATGCAATGTATGTCAGTCAATGGAATGGATGATACATTGATAGTGGTCGTAGTGGTGATGTCACTGAGGGTACCGCTGCCATGTGTTGCTACTATTGCTATATGTGCAATACAGTCAACTCTTGTTAATCCGAACGCCAGTAGTCCGGATCTTCCGTTAATCTGGACTTTCCAGCAAAATACATATAATACAATAGAAAATAAAAGATTTCCCTGTCTTTTCCCCTTTTCTTTACTTTCCCTCACCCTTGGATTTAAAATAAATATTTAAAAAAAATGGATCTGCTATGCCTGGACGATGTTGATCTCACCCAATTTCGGGGTCAGCAAAAGGTTTATCGAGGATATCAGGAGAAGTGTAGCTGACGGGTTTGTAATCAGGCCACGAAGCACACCACGACACCTTCTCATCCGGCACGGGGAATCTCTGCACTGATGATCTTGGGTAAGAGGAATTTCGACATTTCGTGTGCATCGACGGCATCGTACAGGATCCGAAGAACCTGAGGCCCAATCCTAGTCCCAAAATATCGATCCAACTCCTGCGTAGACAGTAAGGTAAGAAGCGCTGCACGTGGCATATGGATAACGCCATCATTTTCAGGGTTGCGTTCACCAAAGGACCATTGCCTTTACCCAAATGGCTCCGTCTTGGTGACTAAAGCATATCGTCACTGCAATCTCACACGAGATTTTAAAAAAGGGACCAGCGGAGCTGTTAGCGACTTGGCAGTAAGTGGATATGCTCCCACAAAAATATCTATATTTAAGAGGGATTGGTCTACCATGAACGCTCGACCTCGATACGCGCGTCAAGTAGGCATCATGCACGGAAGCCAGACAGTCGACCGATGTGTCCGAATAAGCCTACGATTAAATCGTAACGATCTATAATATATTCTAGGCCTCCTCCACCCATGCTTTATACTTAGTACATGGCTATAGTCACAAGGCGAAGACTGGGCTTAAAGGATGGGTGTACACAGGGTGTACATGGTGTTCACAAGATGTACAATAGCCCAACCTACGACCGTCACTTTAGAAGTGAGTGCTGTTCTCAAAGACTCATGCGTAACATGCTGCCTGATGTAACAGTGAGCAGGTACACATAGACCAGAACAATGCTCAGTGTATGGGGACCATGTGTGGCCATGATTCCCATCCAGGAATGAGTAACGGCAGTAGTGTCATCTCGAAGGTGAGTAAATAAGAGTGGCTATATCTGAATCATGCACTGCCATTCTTTGGTGATTTGGAACAATGAAAGTCCCACTTTTGAAGCTGCATGAACATGCTTAAGCTTATATAGGTTGGTGTCACGTATCACCTTCCCAATCTCGGATGAAATGAAGGTGATAGGCCTGACTGGAAGGGAAAAGGTAATTGTGGGGGCAATCATACCTCTTCTACACCCGGGCGAAAAGGTCTACTGGGCATTCATTGTGCTTGCTGTTATATCAGGCAGCTTCCACATTGAATGTGGGAGTGGAGGTTCAGTCCTCATCAGAAAATAGTGTGTACATATGTTGAGGTTCATGTGCAGTGTTTACAGGATTTGACAGTGTGCACAGATGAAGGAATGCCTTAGTTAGCCATCAGGAAAAAGGGAAAGTAAAAAGAGTATGAATGAATATGATTTGAGTGAATTGGCCCTATTGTAAACAAGAGACTAGTATATGCAGGACTAAGTCTTAGTGCCTTTGTTGGAAGCAAAAAGAAGACATACTAGCTTGGGCCCATTCATAGGCATAGCCTATCAAGCCTGAGGAATTATTCCCTGGCCACCAATCCAACTGACCGTATATGAGGGATTCCTACTCCACCCTGGAGTATCTTGTAAACTTTGCTCTCATACAAAAGCTGGGGATGCCGGGCTTTTGTGGCCTCCAATTTCACAGCAACCTCCTGCAAAAGAATACATTAAATAATTAGGCCTAGGCTACCACTACTGAAGCACTCTAGGTCTAGGCTAGGTCTGCCATAAACAACAAGAAAGGCTATTGCTATTTGGTGGTAAGGGTTTGGGCAAAAGAATCATGCAGCAGGATAGGTCTAACATTAGGCCTCGCATTAATGTCCACGTTGTACGCTGACCTCGATTGGCCTACCCTCCCTGAGACTGCTCAATCACGGGTAGTCAATTCAAAAGAAGGATTAGGTCTATCATTTAACACACATGAAAAAGCGTAACTCACTTCTCCATTCGTAATGTTGATCCCGAGGTAAATGTCACCAAAGGATCCACTGCCTATTTTTCGAACAAGTCGATACTTTCCACCAACAATGAACTCGGCTCTGGAACCTCCGACGTTCGCAGCAGCCATTTCCAAAGCGTCAAAGCTTGTTAATCACAGCCAAAAAGGTAGAGACATGAGATGATATCACTGAGAATGTCACGTCTTTGGAAGGGGGATCAAGTTGGTGGAAGCCGTCGTAGTCTATTCCTCATTTTCGCCACTATCACAGCTGAGAAACAGTCGACATTTTGGTTGCGCCATAGCTGTAAATGTGGCAACGACCGACTACCGATGCCACCAAGACTACTCGGGAGTATCCTCCCTTTGTTCAAATGGTGCCCGTATGTTACAGAATACGCGTAAAAAATCACAGCAAATTCTATTAACATTTTACATCTTCAAGCATACACAAAAATTGGCACAAATTAAAAGGAGGAGGGACGACAGAGCCTTCGACAAATGACGAGGATGACCAAAAGTTCATTTCCTCCAAAGCCTCTGTCACTGTACCGTTTTGGTATCTGCTTCCAATGAGAAAGACTGAATGCAATGGTCGACGATAAGAGTTTCTGAGTTATTTCCCTCATATAACTCAACTCTAATTCGCCTGTGTGTGTGTGCTCGCAGTAATTTAATTCCGCGCAGGGGCAATTAGTCGGACGGGGACTATACAAGTTGCGTATTGCCATGTAACGCATACCCCGTACATAGGGGTGAACAGATGGAGCTGTTGAGAAAAGTGAATAAAACCTCCCATCTTATTTAGATCCATTTTTAGCGATAATGTCATGAAACATAAAGAGGCTTCCTTTTTCCTCTGTACCCAGTGCGTGGAGTGACATCGGCTCAGGTGTAGCGGATGTAATACGGTAAAACAGGTGTGAGAACGAGGGGCGCAGAGCGGAAATGTGACCGGTTCATGGTCAGGCTCTGCGTTTCCACCCATCATGAGGGCCAGCGTAGCCTTCCGCCATGCTAGCACAAGAAGGGATCCTCCCCTTCAGTGATTACGCGATGAGTTCACACACCCCTATATGGACTCTAGCGCTACTCGTATTCCGACTCTAGGGACATCTATTGAATACCAGTCACGTTATATGAAAGACCGGAAACCTTGCTTTCCATACGTCAGTAGACCTATAGTAAACACTTGTTCGCATTTTGAAAATGTGTGAACTCATAGCGAAATCAATGTGACGATCATCAGGTCTCATTGCCGCCTTCTTAAAAACTTTGCAATGCTGTCAAGCTTCAGTGTAAAGACTTCTTATTTTATACTACACTTTCTTTTCGGGACTGGGAATATTGCGTCGCTGCTCTCCTCAGTAATAAAACCTGAAGCGTACTCTGGACCTGTCCAACATGCCCATAAACCCATGGTCATGCAAGCCGTTTGCAAGCCTTGAATGAAGTTTCTAGTCAAACCAGTTTCATGATCCACAGACGAGAAATAGTTGGCCTTCATCTTTCTTGTCGTCACCTGGCTCTTAGCTCCTGTTTCCCATGACAACAGAATGTAGCTGTTTGAGGGAAGGTTTAATTTTGAAAATTGAAGTTCAGGGTACCCTTGACATCAATTTTTTTTTAAAGACAACATCCACATACACTTTCATTTTCTATTTTTTATTCAAAAAAATAACCAACAAGGCATAATAGCTATAAAAGAAAGCAGTCATACCTAACCTAGTCAAAAACCTAACCATGATCTGTGTGAAATTCAGTATTTACAAATGAGTTATCCCTGGACAAGGCTTGAGACTGATGAACTAAAGGAAGAAGTTCATGTTTAAACAATGGGTGCTCTTCTCCATGAGAAATCATGAGTATGTGGAATGCTTCTTGCAAATGAGATGCAGCAAAGCTCAATTTGTTAAGCTCCATCTCCAACTTCCCAAGTCTCAAAAGCTGAAGGCCCAACAGAGGATGGTTTTCACTCAGGTATGATCTGCAATCATAAAGTGATGGAGATGTGAGCATACCTTCCTCACATTATAACAAAAGACACACTCAACTCAGCCATGCATATAGGAAATAAAGGTGAGGTATTCACCTATAAGCTTCAAGAGATTCCAAACCATACTGATGAGCTTCTTCCCAATACTGAAGTGAAATGGCAGCATCAAATGCAGAATCCAATGCTCTAATATGGAAAATGTTGAGATGGTGGAAGTAATGTGACTGTCGCTGCAGACACAATCTAGAGCAATCCAAATCTGGAGCCTTTGATAAAGGAAGAAAATTCAATACTACAGCCTTAACTGAGATGTCAAACGTGACAAGAGACCAAGAGGAAGAAAGGTTCTCAAGCACCCTAATACTCTGAAAAGGACATTATTAACTCCAGCACATAGCTTACTCATACAGCATACAGCATATTGCACATATACCTAACAACACATATTTTAATAAAAGTTGGTATGCAATGAAGACTCCATTGTGAACAGTACATTTTGGTGTTTCATAGCTCACCTTGTGATATTTTCACTGACTCAAGAAAGCCCTCATGCACTTTTGATTGACTTATTGCAAAAACAACATGATAGGAGTCACTAAAAAAACATGGCAATGAAGTATGAAGCCAATCAGAGTAAGTGGTAAATCACAGAAACAAATGCATGATGCTGCATACTGTGATGAGGTGACACTAAAACAAAAAAACCAAAGCACTTTTTTTCAAACTTGGCTTTCTACCAGTGAAATGATTCTAGCCAACATGTATACAAAGTCTGAGCACCTGCAGGACAAATTGAAAACATTGCAACATAAATGCAAAGAAAACTGTTGAGATATAAAAGGATACAGTTTGTTTCCTTGTTCTTCATCTCATTGATCTGGAACTTAGAGAAGGCTTCATCATCTAAATAGGACACAACTTCATTTGCAGGAATGATATGCTGACAACGAGGGCACATAATATCTTCTGTAGGGGAGGACACAAGAAACATGGGCACTGGGACAGGACTAGGACATGAAGAACATTTCATTGATCGCATCTTTGCATCCCTCTCTCTGTCTGCGCAATAAAGACAATCACAGAGGAAGTAGTACATCTTCTGTAATTCAGCCTGCCTCTCCATTGTCGTCTGCAGGGTATCAATGTAGCAAATTCGAACCTGGTAGAAAAAACATCATGAGTCATTCCAGTAATCCTTAACTGGAATTACTGATAACCCCTTATCCATTTTAACTCGCATTAAAAAATCCTTCCTCGTTTTTCATGGTTCTCTCATTCTCTGCAACACTCTTCTTTTTGTCAGCAAACTGACAAGAGTTTGCCTGTTTGTGGGATGAGAAATGTGATTTAACATGGCAAAGGAAGAGATAAGAAGCTCTTTGGAAGGGTAGTTGTAAGTCAGAAACCTATATAGAAAACCACATAACTGTATAATTTTTCTTTCATAATACTGGATAAGAGGATTACTGAACCGTCTACTGTTTCTGCCATTCCCACTATGGCTGGATGCTTTATCCTTCATCAGAAGACATAGAGAAGAAAAATAAGCATGCAATATGGATGGAGATAAGAGGCATAACACAGGGCAATGGGTATTATACATAGGTATCCTAGAGTGAGACAGTTCTACAGGGTGTTAAGAAAGTTGTGTCCCATCGCAATATGCCCGTAACCTCAGCAACAAAAAAAATCAGGAAACTTTTTTTAAATGTACAATAACAAGAACACTTAACTGATTTAGAATCACCTAATAGTTTTCAATATTGCTGCCCATGGCATGGATGACAAGGTTCAGACGACCCATGAAGGCATCGACTGATTTTCGCAAGTCTTTATGTGGAATTTTCTCTCCCATTCTCGGTTCAGGGGTAGCTTGAGAGAATCCAAAGAACGATGTTTTGCAGCACACACTTTGCTCTCCAAGATGGACCGAATTGAAATATATAAATCTGAAAATTTTCAAGCCACTCAGCATCAAGGGGAGGCTTCTGTAATGGTCAGGATGGGGATTACTGCCTCTGGACACACGCTGCTCGTTTTCGTGCTGAACGTCAACTCTGAAGTATACCGGAAAAGCATCCAGGAAGACTGCCTGGTCCTGTGGGCCACAAATCATTTCAATGGTGGCAACTGGGTCTTCCAGCAGGACTCACCACCAGCTCACAAGGTGTGGATGACCCTGGAGTGGCTGCAGACAAATGTCCCTGACTTCATTTCGACTTCACAATGTACTCCCCCGATGTCAACCCCTTAGATTTTTCAATTTGGTCCATCTTGGAGAGCAAAGTGTGTGTTACAAAACACCATTCTTTGGATACTGTCAAGCTATCACTGAACCAAGAGTGGGAACGAATTCCATAGGAAGACTTGCAAAAATCAGTTGATGCTTCCATGGGTCATCTGAACCTTGTCATCCATACTAAGGGTGGCTATATTGAAGACTATGAAGTGATTCTTAATCAGTTAAGTGTCCTAGCTATTGTACATAAAATACTTTTCCTGATTTTGTTTTTTGTTGAGATTATAGGCATATTGCAATGGGACACAACTTTCTTAACACCCTGTAAAATGACCCAGGCAGGTAGAACCTTTTGAAGGCAGGATCCTTCTTGTAAATGCCCTTTGTGCTTCTTACTAGGATGCAGTTGATACTCAGCATAACCCCACTAGCTCACAGCCATGTTACATAAGGAATTGCTTTATCTTAGAGAGGATGAAAGATTCAAGTTATTTTTGACAACATGCAGACCTGAGAAAGGATTGCATGGCAGCAATACAGTTACATCACATGATACAGTTTGCAAGGACTCCTCCACTTGATCTGGATTCTTAAATAAAGTTCTCTCATAGCAAAATGTCACTAAATAAAACTTGGAGAGCTAGAAAAAGTTGAAGTCATCTACCAATATGCACCATTTTGTTGTTTAAAAATGAATAAGGGGTAACATACCAGAAATGTACTGCAACAAAATAGACATACTTTGTCCCAATGAAAGTCCTGCACATCGGTTATGGTACGAATAGTCAAGACAGGACCATCAAATATGGCCACTGCATTAGGAGCACATGAGTGGTTGATGATGGATGGAGCCAAGTAGATCCCTGTTCCAATCACCAGAAGCTCTCCATCCACTATATTGAAGCTATTGATGACTATCTGAAAATTAAACAATGATATTCAGCATGCAAGCTAAAGCCTGTCCACTCATAAAGGGACTCAAATTGAATGACTAAGTCATGCTTAACTGAACTTCCTATTTAAATGAAGAAAAGTGGGCCTGTCATAAAATTAACAGATGATAAATGTGGATATCTGCTTACTCTGCCAAACATGGTCATAAGTTCTGCTGGATTAGGGAGGACTTCACCAACAAGATATTCCTTCAAGACCCCACACACAGAGAGGAAATGTTCACATCTTTGTGTGTCTTCCTTTATTTCTGAACTATCTGAGGAAAAAAAATTTCACATTTTCTTCCCCACTCTACATTCATCCTTTGAATCCATTTCAATGTCTCTGCAAGACCAGAAGAGAGGAACTCACGAGACATGAGATCAGTGAATCTTCTGACCCAAGATGAAGAGATTGTCCCAATTTCCTTATCACCACCATTCTGTAACATGCAAGATCAGTGATGGAGGCAAATGAAAGAGGTATTAACTGGAGAAAACTGCTCCAGCTATGTCTGATACTAGCAGTAACTTCCACTGCTCAATTTGCTTGGTATCATAGTTCAATTTAGTGCAATTTAGTACCTTAGCTTTTACAACCTCTTTGTGCATGATAATATATATCATCCATGAGTCCAACTAAAAGTTAAGCAGCATTCTAGGTTTCAAATGTGTGACTCAAATATGCAAAGCCTTCTCCACTATTGTTCCTCATACAAGACAAAATTGGATTTTTGCAAAAAACCCATATGATCTGAAAAATACCTGCAGGTTATTAACATTTTCCAGTGCTATGCCAGCATGAAGTTGAGAAGGGATGAGGACAAAACAGGCCTTACTTTGAGCTTGAAGATGATTCGGGCCAAGAGGCGAACAAGATCAGGTGGGACCTTGGGCTGAATGGATCTGAGTGGTTGACATTCATACCTATGCAAGCTCCAATCCTTCCTTTGGCAATTGTCATCACAATAATGCATGAATTGACATCGTGAGCATCGCAGCAACCTCTCCTTTCTGCAGGACATGAATAGTAAGACACGGAACTCAGAGCTTTCATTATGTTTAAAACCTGTAGTTGAACTCACTGCTTGAGGCATGTGTCACAATGTTGACTGCGCAATCTCTGATTGAGGATGTGGACAAATGGCTCTGCACAAAGAATGGCAGTCCCCTTCTTTACTAAACCTTTCCAGTTTGTGTTCTCTCTCATCCTTGGACATGCCTAGGTCTACTACCTAGTGAGACATTACTGCATTTCCCTTCAGGCACTAATAAGGCATATCCACATCTGACAAAAGCCAAGAGGTAAGACTCTTGCCATCATTGATACAGAGCAGTAAGGAGCAAACAATCTGCAGTGGTTGCATACTGGGTGTATCATAACCTTTTGCTAGGGGCAGGACAGCATTTACAAGATTACATAGATCTGTTACATGCAACACACTTAATTACCAATTCTTATGTGACTTCAAATTTGTATTAAGAAATGACAATAACCAGCATTGTTGGTGATAGTAAAGAACAATGTGATAGACCAAATTTGAGCAAACACCTATCAAGAAGTACTGGAAATAGGTCTTGTTATTATTAACTCTTATTAATTGAAGGTGGTGTGATGAAATTTTTGATGGTTCAAAAACTGCATCACAGTGAAAGATGGTTAGGACAATTGGAAGAAAGGATATGACCCCTGTTTTGATGAATTTGCTGGAGGTAGGCCCAAAAAATTTTCTAAGAACAAGAACATTGTAATGGAATACAACAAAAAGAGATGAAGCAATAATCAAAGTTTATAAGGAGATCTTGGAGAGGTGGGGAAAGGTTAAGTCATCAAGTGATTCAACAATATCATGGGAGACAAGGGCTGAAGGCTTTTCAAGTAATTCCCAAGCCACAGAGGTCTGCAACAAGCATTTCTTTGAAAACATTGAAGACAATGATCCTAATCAACAGCTCTGAAGAAACCTGATTGCATTGGGATCTTCATTTGCTTCACTGCTGTCAGATTAATGTGGTACAAAAGAATGGTGCCTCATGGGACAGAACCTATTATTGGCAATCTATTGAGAGTGAAAATGCAATTCCATTTCTTTGGGATCCTGCAAAAGTAGTTTTTCTGCATGGCTATACCTCTTGCCACTGAGCAAATGTCACTCAAAAACAGCTGAAAGAATCTGGAATAGATTTCTTTGATTGGATTCAATGGCCAGAAAACTCCTCAGATCTGACTGGAGTGGAGCACTTTGGGGCAAACAAGGACAAAGTATTACTGATGATTGATGAACATAGGTAGTCCTAACCAATATTCCCAAGGACTCCTCATTCACACCTTCAAAATTGGGAATTTGCAGCAGAACTTTTTGGAAATTGCTGAAATCATGTCAACATTTGAAGGCAGTGTGTGAGGCTGGCAGCAGGCATACAACATTTTAATATATTCTTGTATTCAGGAAAAATAAAGCTTCAAAATGATGTATTACTTTTGCTGATATCATTTATCCTTTGGTCAGTATCCCTCTAGCAAAAGGTTTTTATACATCCCATACATTGACACAGTATCTTGTATGAAATTTCTCTATTACAGAAAAACCCCATGATAAAATCAGATGCAACTAAATTCTCCAAAGTCCTAACAATGTTTAATTCCTGGCTGAATGCCCATGTTAAAATATCATGTTTACATGAAACTCCTCCCTTATAGTGACATTTCTCACAGCCTCCGCCTCTTTGTTTTAACAGGGTCTTACTGTACTTCTAAATGCCTCTCATGAAAGGAGCATAACATACAATTTTATCCCTTTATACTTGGCCTGCAAAGCATATTAGATGAAATGAACTGCAGCATGTCATATCCACTGAATATAACATGCTAAAATGAATGGTCTTGCTCTTGCAATGGATTGGTTGATGATACTAACAGAATTCATTTTCTTCTGGTTGGCACTAGTAGTATATGCTTTCAGGAGGCATGAATATACTGTACTATAGTGTGTTTAAATTTCAATGACAAGATGGCAAACTATGATTGGTGATGAGAACACAGAAGAGGATGACCCACATCAGGCAGTCCATCCCATTTGAGAGATGGTGGGTTCTAGTTTCCAAGACTTGATGCCCTTAGACAAAGAGACACATACTCCAACCTGGTTTTCTCGAATACAGAATGCCTTCTTTCATCACAGAATGTAACATACAGCAAAGACAAAGCATCACATGAACAGAGTGACTAGATGTGAGATCTCCAAGCAAGATGGGGGGAATCACATAAAACTGATGACCCCTTCAATGATTTCAAAGGATTTCACCTTCCTGAAGGTGATGAAGGATTGTCTTCATTCTCTGAGCTAAGGGCATCATCTGAAACCAGGACAGAAACCAGATTTTTCCATTCAACAGAAAATAGTTACATAAAACTAATCCATTTCATAATCCTCATTCACACCAGTACTATGCTGCACTGCCTACAGGTGCAGCTGGTTGAATGTTCAGTATGATCCACCTTGTACCAGTTCTAAAGTTGGATTTCATTATTTCTACCATGACAGAACAAGAGTTGGAAAATATTAAAAAATAACTCCAGCATTAAAACCATTCAAATTCAATCTTTTTATTAGGTCAAAATTTGAGATCAAAACCTCCAAAAATTATTATTAGCAACAGTCATCATGCTGGAGAATGACATTGTTTAGAGGCATCAGAAAGCCATTGAGTAAACTGTTTACTCAAAAGACTTCAATTTAATTAAAAGCAAAGTGTAGTGAAAAGGTAGTAGATGAGGGGAATTTTATTGCAACTGTGAAGATCGAGTTTCAATTAATTGTGTCCTTGTTATTCTGGAAACAATTGAAAAAAAGACCCTGATGATTTCATAACTTTAAAAAATTCACATATTGGAAGCATCAATTGGTCAAAACTGATGGCCCTAATAGGTGGTTCAATCCAGTCAACCAAATTCCTTGCCAGCCCTCAAGAAAGTAGAAGATTCTCACCCGATGTTGTACTGTTGAAGAGCTGTGCCCGATCCAAGAGATTTGTCTCTGCATCATATGCACCCAAAGAATCATCCAGGGAACTAGTGTCATCACCGACATACTGCTTTGTTGTCCCTGCTACCATCTCCAGCCATTGTGCATTGTGATGCTTAAATTTGGCTTCCTGGATATGAGAACTCCACTCAGGACAGCACATCTATTGTGATTTACATAGTCATTTTTAAATGATGATCTGCTTGCCAGTGTCCTGCAGAGAAATAGTCAGAATCAAACTAAAAGTGCAATATTGAATGCACTCACTGCAACAACATCCAATGTAGAATCACACAGCTTGGAGATTTCACTGTTGGCATCATGCATGAGGTCAACAAGGTAATGAACAGCCTCTGGATACCGAGTAATGACTTCTGTTCTTATTTCTGAATTAGCCAGTAGCTGTTGAAGAAGATACATAATTTGCAAGACGACTTCATCGTCCTCTTGCTTGGCTGCAAGATGAATATTATAAAAAGTTTAACAAAAATAATCACAACCCTTGCAAACAAAAGAAGATTTTAGGGGTTGGTAATAATTACCATTCAGGAGGTCAATGATATCCTTCATCAGATGGGACTTCAGTAGAATGGCTGCAGCTTCGTCATCAATTATCACTGTCCCAAGGAGGATAACGATTTCCAACAGAACATCATCCTCACACCTCTCTGGAATGACATCACTAGCATGTGAAATTCTCACCTCTAAAACTAAAATAAGTTCAAAATGGGAACATCCTTGCCTTTGCCTGATATGCATCTCTGAATCCAATTCCAGAGGTCATGTTGATTCAGGAGTTCACCCCATTTGATTCCAACTCCATCCAAATTTCCAAGGGTACCAATGCATTCAATAACAAAGTCGTCATTTTGACTTCCTCTCAACAGTTTTGTCAATTTATCTACATAATTCTGTATAAAGAAAGAGACCATCAGATTTAATAGGATCACAAGACTCTTTCATCATGCTATTGTACTACCAGGCTTGGGCATTTTAATAATAAGGTAATAAGGTAAAAAAAAAAAAAACAGTATGCCCATGCAAAAGTACCAACTCACTCTGTACCACATCAAGGAATTTTTTTTCTTTAGCACCAGTTCAGAGAGTCAACCTCCAAAAACCTGGTTACCTAATACAAGAACAGTACTGGTATAAGCAAGTCACACAAACCAGGAACAGTTCTCTAGAAGATCCTTGATGTTGTGAAATATTTCGTAGAAGTTTCATGGAGAGGGGATCTTGATTTTTGAGGGTCATTTCCATGAGACTTTTGAATCTCCCTCCCTCACACATTTGCTGGGCACATTGCTTGTTGGCTGCCAGATTTATGCACAATGCCATTAGTTCAATATCAACCTGCTCTTCTCCACTTTCCACAACCATGGCCATCAGCTGAAATCAGAATTAGGATATAGAGATCCTCTTCATTCCAGCACTTGTAGACTAAGAAATATTAATTGAGGAGTTCTCTGGAAAAAGGACATAAGTGCCCATATCCCCTTTTCCATATTCACATCCATGTGCCACTTAAGTCATAGGATAGGGTGGACAGCAGGTGGTTAAGATGCATATTCAGTAAAGGAGAAGCCAATTTCCTTATGCTCTCACTATTCAACAGGCCAACTGCTGAGCAATTTCAATATAGCTGCCTCCATGGATATTCCATTAGCACCTACATTACTGAACAATTTGGTGGGAAAATGTCCTCCTTTCAAAATGAAAGAGAGAATGAGGAAGAAACCAGACAGGAGGAAAAGGAAAGAAAGAGACCCAGTCATCCAAGCCTCTGGAAGGATGTAAGAAGTTGGTAATATCCATGAAGCAATTGAAGATCCAATGATGAATAAATGAATACTGGATCACTGATGAGTAATTGGCAAATGAAACTTGTCCTGAATATTCACATTTTTATTGGCTTTCTTTGCAGATTTTATTTGAAATCTGGAGAAGTATTTTTTTGGGCAAATTATTATTTTTAACTGGAAAGAAGCAGTGAAAGACTGGTTGGAATAACTTGCAGCAACATGGATATGGAAATGGGCATATGTGCATAAGATCTAAAATATCATTTGATTGAAAACTGAGTTTTTATCAGCTTCCAATTAGCTCAGAGAAGTTTTTGCTGCTTATCTCAAATTTTATCTTTTGCACATACACCCTTGATCCAGAGATCTCCTCAATTAATGCTATGTAAAATACCAATTACCTTGCTAATTGTATCTGTATAGCTGAAGAGAGATTTGCATCTGTCATCCATGCTTAAATGGTATAGAAGACAAATGACCTGATGCTGATGGCTTGACACTCCTGAAAAATAGCCATATTTGTATTCTTGCAAGTGACTCACATACGTTCCATAGCTTATTCAAATCCACAAAAACAACTGTACCAAGGAAGTAAACTAATTTTGGAAGAACTCCAAGATGCACCATCTGATTCCTAACTGCTGTGTCAAATGAAAGGTTGAAGAGGAGTCGTATTGAGAGATTTATAACATCATCCTCTGGGTTATCACAGCACTCCATGATCTCCATCACCTTCTCAATGGCTCCACATGACACCTAATTCATGAAGAAAATCTTATAAGATTAATAATTTATTAGTTTTTAATGATATGATGACCCAAGTGAGATTCTCACACCATTTTATCTTTGTTCTCTTTGTAAATAGATAGCTTCTGAAGAAAAGTGAGGATGAGGGTGACAAGGGGACAACTGGCATGGAGATCCAATGATTGAGTGAGAAGCCCACAAATATTCTTGCTATACATCTTCTGTTCAATCTTCAGATCTTCAGAGAGATTCAGCAACAGATAGAAGGAGACTAAAGTAGGAATGCCATATACCATGTATCATCTCATCAATAGATATTTTAAATTATATCAATTTTAAATAATGAGGTTTCCAATTTTATATAACAATAAACATCAGTTTACTGAACCTCTCAAAAGTTGATTTTGTTTCTTCAAGAGAGCCATGACTTTCTTGGCATGAGTGACATCTTTTTTTGCAGAATCTTCAGCATCTAATTCTTGTGACCACAACTCCCTTCGCTGAAGTTCCCAGGTGATTATATCCATCACAAGTGAACCAACCTACAATCATTAAACCATAGAAAAAGCCATATGTTGGTAAGAACTAAGTCCTTCATAATATAATGGTGCCCTCAAGAGATGAAAATGCATTGCATTCTTCTCACCTTGTTTTCTTGAATCACATGGTGAAACTGTGAGAACACAGAGAAGCAATAGAAACAGTAAACCAGATTAGTTGTTAGGTCAATGCTCTTCTTCCAGTCTTCACGGAGTATACGGGCCAAGGCTACTATCAACACCTCTGCAACCATGCAAACAGCAAAAAACAAAGACATTACAGAACTGCAAAAACAACTCCCAAGCTGAGATGCTACATCACAAGAGTATTGACAATATCAGATGTAATGTTGGTGGGAGTGGTCTAGCAATATGGAACACAAACAAAATGAATTATTCTCACCATTCTCTGAGAACTCCTCTAAGTTATCTGGATTTCGCATCAACTGCAAAATCAGGCCAGAACCCTGGGTCTTCTGTGGAACATCCTCATACAACAGCTCTATGTAATTATCCAATTCAGTGAGATTAGCTGTTTCCTGCAACTCATTATATGGGCTTGTTTCACTCCAAAGACTAGGAGACTTTGCTGCAAGGCAGAAAAGAATCCCTTTTAGTAATTGATAAGAGGCAACATGTTACATGTTATGGGCTAGTATGAACCAGGAGAAGCATAGACCTACCCTTTTTGACTTCCCCCTGTTTGGCTTGACTCTGAGAAGTCAGCTTTCTCCGTTGCAGATAGTAAAGGAGCTGCTTGACCTCACCCGACCGACTTGGATGAATCAAATTGCATTTAGAGATGATTTCTTCTGCCAGTGAATCTATATCAGTCTCTCCTGTCAAGCTCTTCACTCTTATAATCTTCTGGTATTGCTGGAATTTGGATTGCAGCACTAATTCATAGAAGTCTTGGTGAAACATAGGGCATTTCTAAATATTCTCACTCAAGTTACCTTCCTGTCTCCAAGCATGGGATCACCATCTTCACCAAGAATCTGTGCCTCCAATTCATATTGAACCAAAAGGGCTTCTTCCACAGGATGCACATCAATTGAAGTAGCACGAATCTTCCTGCAAGGATATACACAAAAACAATACATAACAACTAGGTCTAAAAAAAAATTAGGCCTGAAATTGACTGAATCAGAGTCCAAACTCAGGAGACTTGGTTCTGATTAAGTCTACACTGTGATTAATAAAATCAGAACCACTAAATATTTTATTATAACTCTTATATTTATTAGTACTTCAAAGAAAATATTGACAACAAAGCCCACTTGCAAACATTCACCACTTGATGATTCTATCACACAGTGATATGAGCTACACAACAGTCTCAAGACAACAAGTAAATATCACATTTCTACTCAAGCAAAGAGGGATTTTGGGTCTATCACCTTGTGGTTAAACCTAAGCAGGTTCCACCACTGTGTAACTGAATCACCATGTACTTGAGAATTTGTTCTTTGGATTTTTCTTGGTTATATCAACAAGCAAGAAACAGGTTGTGGATAGGGAACTTCAAAAGATATCAATGAGATCTTCCATTAGAAATTAATGCACATAATACTGCACTGTTTTCAGATTGAATTCATACCCCCCTGAATAGTGAGTAATCACCAGTACTACTTCCAGAGGATCTGCTTCATTGGACAATCCAAAAACCACCCTTGTGGAAGGCATCACTACCTGCAACTGATGGATGAACTTCAATGGGGGGGATAATGTTAAAAAAAAAAAACCATACAAGCTACCTTAGGTATATTGGCTTGGTTATCACTTTAAGGGGATTTTTGGCAGAAAAGCCATGCTTATGAAGTGGTGAATCATGAGTACCTTTTTCCCTTTGAAGAGGGCTTTCAGAATGGCTATTTACCAATAAGGTATAGTTTCCCCAACTGATATCTTTAGGTCAGTCAGTGCTAATGAAGAGACTCCAAAATGGAAGAATGGACCTCTCAACCTTTTCTCATAATTTTTTTTTAATTTGCTTTTTTGTATTAAAATGTGGAATAAGTCTCGACTACTGTGTTGCATACAAGTTAGCCTTGGTCTAGGCCGACTTCTAATCCAAACAAAGTGAAGCCTAATATAGGATACACTTGTCAGGATTAGCATCCGAAACAGCGTCCGCATTCCCCAAAACTAACCTTTTCAAGTATTTCGCAGTTTCTTCCAGATCGCTCATCGTGTATGCCGTCGGGAAAACGGGAGACCTGGAATCACTACCAATTTCACGTGGTAGCCCACGTGGATCGGAGCCTAGAAGTAACTGGTATAGGGCTCGCCCAACATTTTTGCCAAGTCGAATTCTTTGGAAGCAACAGAACAATGGAATTGTCTGAGCCTCAGAGACAACCACAGAAGCAAAGCACAGAATGCGCAAAACGTTATGTTAATGTTGTTCCCATAAAATCAATACTCAGCTCAACTTTTACTCATAAATGAGCCTACCTAGACTCCGCCTAGCGCTCACTTCGCTCTCACGGTAGATCCAAGTGGCAGTTGGTTTCAAACCATCAAACTAGATGACAGGACCATCGGAAAACTACACACAGATCCAGATTGCAGGAAACCCTTCTCGCAGTTCCCTGAGCAGTTCTCGAAGCGATTCTCGGGGCAGTGAGACGTTTTAAACTCTCCTGCTTCCTGCCTATCACTTCACGACTGATTCTAGTTCATCTCATCCATATTCATCTTTGCCCATTATGAACTTAAGTTCTGCTCATTCCAAGCATCTAACTACATACTAGACTCAGAAACCGAATATAAACTTTGCCATGTGCGCCCGGATGGACAGGACCATCAAATAGGATGTCATGTCTTTTGGGAAGAGGTAGTGACACCTATAGGAACTCACATTTTCACCAGTTAAATTCCTGCTCAGTACTTTCTGGATGATGAATGAGTACAGGGTACTCGTGGCAGCCCATATTCCTTTCGTGCATGAATTTTTAAAGCAAAACATAAATATGCCTTTTTTTTGGTTTAACGTTGAAGGGAATACTCTGCCGTAGTAGTCGAATGTTCCACCGCTCGAAAGCAACACTGAACAGATATGTGCCCTTGAGTTGACTGCATGCACCAAAAGTTTCGAGGTATGTGTACCATGGCTGAAAAGCCATCATCATCGCCAAAAAGTTTGCCGTTCACTACAGTGGACATCATGCACGGAAGGGATATGTATACATATATTTGTTTCATATTGGGGCTTAATGACTTTATTTTCATTATCGCTGACATTCACTGTTTCGTGTCCCAAATCACCCCGTCTTTCCCGCAACTGACAAGTGACAAGTGATTGTTACTTGTAACACGTCGTTTCATTTATGTGCAGGTAATACACATGGATGTTGATCCTTCTTCGTCATTTGCCAAACTGGCTCCTATAACAAACCACATTGGCGAATTATTGGAGTTTTTTCCAATGCTCCAAGCCAGGGTTCGAAATTCGCAGGAGCCCAAGGACCCGAGACATCAAGATATTAGGTCAAATGCCTGTGCATCACGGCACCTCGGGAACCTCCACCTCTTGGACTCGCGCGAATTTCGAATCCTGCTTCATATACGTAGTACTAACGTGTCATTTCTCGGAGGAATATATATACTGTATATTTCAAATACACACATCAAAACAAATAAGGGACATTGTCCAAAAAGCATGGTTCTGCACAAGTCCTTGGGGTGATCTTCACAAAATTCACGCTGATGATATAAGACAACATGGGATATGTAGCACAGCACCGAGAAGGGATTCACTTTACTGCAACTCCCAAATGAATGGACCAATATGGCCTATTCCCCCAATTATATACTTATCTCCGAGTAACTTTGGCCCACGTACACTTTAATTTAAAGCATCTACAAAGTCGAACTTTCCCGAAGATCTCATATTCATGATAACATAATGTGATGGCAATCTGGGTCCATAGTCTTGAACGCCACAAACCAGAAGGCAGTTCTTGAAACAGTGAAATGGATCATATCCTTTTCCTGAGTAGGTTCGTCTATGAACTTGACCTTCATCAATACCGGTCTAGAAACCTCGTGATACCTTTTCTGGGCTCTCACTTCATCAAATTACGAAGAGTACATTCTTCAGGGCCAGATAGTTTTCTGAAGATGAAGTTCTATTGCGGATGATTGCATTGTTTATAGAAGTGAACACAATTTTCAGAAGTCAGTATTTTCTTTCGGTAATTTTCTGTAATTTCCATACCCGGCAGAATCTTTTATCAAAGGGTAAAAAAATTATATCCTAGAAAATATCAGGCAAAATATTGACACCTTGATTCCTTTCCCATCCACCTGATATTATTTACTGTATATCGGCCATGAATACTGTTATGATGTCACTGGAGAAAAAAGTGAGGTTTGAGAAAGAATCCCTACTCGAGATTGCACCGTGTGCTTCTAAACGCCTTATCCAAAGGCACCTTATCCACTACTTAAATAGATGGGTGAACTTATTCGCAATATATTTACGTCCTCCTGGAAATTTAAAATCCCTACCCTATTTCCGTTCATGGCCATGTGAAGGTGATCCTATACGATTCTCCCTCTGTCATTTGGTTCAGTTTGGCTCAGTGCAAATAGGAGACATGATGGAATGATTGAGAGAAAATGGATCCAGAAGAAAGGAATTTGTGGAGTTTTCATAAGAGTCCTCCCATCGCAGCAGACAATCATCCTCCTTCGGACAGCACAGAATCACGCAATACATCTATCCGTGATGTGCAAGGTATGCACCAACTTAAAAATGACTTCAAACAAGATTCTCATACAGGCTTTCGATTGACCTTCATCAGAAATACATGATTGCATGACGATGTTTCTTCCAGAAGCGGACAGCAGCTCTCAGGACGATGATTTGATGACAGAGAAAGTGGAGTTGGAGATATTAATCGAGGTGAAGAAAGCTCAGCTTGGGTATCTCGATGAGAAAATTAGGGAACGATCTGAGGCTGCCGAATCCACTCGAAAAATCATCGTGAGTTTCTAAAATTTTTTCACGCACTCTTGTGCATGCACACTAATAACTGACAGGGGATTCATACTCAAGAGGCAATATATCCATTTCACGTTCTGTGAACCTTTCCCTACGCGCGACCCCCTCATCTACATGAATGGCAACAACAGGAAGAACAGACAGAAAAGGAAAGATGCGGATGACTCCCATTGATGTCCACATGAGGAATCACAACTCAATCGTTTTCTTATACACGTATTTAATTTCTCGCGAAACAATGAGTAGGTATGTAACTGCTGTCAATCCATGGTGGTGGTCTAATATAAATATCACAGTTAACAGTTTTGCGCCTGCTTACTTATTTATTACAGTTTCAAAATAGGCATGAAATTTAAGCAACACAAGAATTTCTTCCCAGCAAGTTTTTTTTTTTTTAGATTCAACTTCGTTACTGAGCCCCCCCCCCCCCTTCCCTTTACTAAAATCTTCCTACGCTACTGTTTATTCGGTTTCTTTTCAACCCACCCTACATTCTGAAATTAACTCCTTGTTGAGCAGCAAGAAACAGAAAGGGGCGTCATTAAGAACTGGAGAACCTTTGTGGGATGCACAGAAGATTTTATGGAAAGATTTGGGGCACGAGAGAGCCGTTTGAAGGACTTGAAGGAGATGAAGGCGAAAATAGCTGCCATCCAGTCCGCCATCGAAATTGAGGAAAGACGTGAGTTCCCTATTCTTGCTTCCTTCCCGTCGATTCCGATCGCAACCGCCGAGGATGACTGTCTATTCGTGCACTCTCGACAGAAGAAACAGAAAGGCACGAGAGGAAGAAGAAGTTGGAGGAACGCTTAAAGAAGACTTTGGAAGGGAGGAGAAGACAATTGGAGGATTTGCAGACGGAAGTGGAGAAGTATAGGGAGCAGGAAAGGGACTTGGAGAAGCTTCGGCAGGAAAAAGATGCTCTCCTCCAATGCGACGATGAGAACTCCCCACGCGTAGTTCAGTAAGTTCACTACCGCTGCTCACGGGTTCCCAATTCTGTCAATAATTCCATATTCAAATTTATCCATTCAAAAAAACAACAACGCAAGGAGGCAATGAATTGAGCAAATCCGCTTCTCTCTGCGTTGTAACATAATTCCGATAGATCGTATACATCCTTGTTTACTCAGGACGGTGAGGTTTCGCTTCGCTTTAACAGTGTTGCTGTTATGAGTAGCAAGACTTGAGTTGTACAGGATTGGTCTAAAAAAAAAAAGGTAACTGAAACTACAAGATAATTAAGGATGATTTTTTTTTATATGCACACATTCGAACTGTACTTGGCATGATCCATAGCTTCGAAAATATTGTTCGACAATCCATACACACTCCTCAACAGAATATTGAGACATGATAATTATCCAATGTTTCCCTGAAATGATAAAATAATTCATTTTCGAAGCAAAATGAGATAAATAACTCGGGAACTTGCCATACAACCCAATCACATAATTTCGTGCCATCCTGTTTAATCAATTTCTCTTGTGAGAGTCATGAAGTTCTTCTGTTCTACTCTGGCTCGCACTGGAGCACACACACCACAACGTGTCGCCTCTAGGGATTCCTTTTCTTAGCTAAAAAATTGAAATCTACCCTCTCTATTGCGCCATCCTCCTGATGATCGCGCCATGGTATCCACCTCCAAGACACTGGAACCAATCAGAGATCACTCAAAGCAGACGGCTCCTTTCGTTTTGACCAATCAGAGGAAGGCTATGAGAGACGAAAAGTATGGCAGCGTGCATGGTGGCGAAACTTTGCATACGAGTGGAAGGAGGGGCCAACTAACGTAACGTGGCTATTAAAACTAATGTGGAATAGCTTCTGTATCTTCGACAGTGACGAGCAATCCTGAATCGAGATTCCATTTAAGTCCCCTTTCAGGAGCATTCGGAATTCATGGGGAGTGGTTGAAATCGCATTCGAATAATTAGTGACTCGATCACGGTGTATATTCGGAATTTCTGTAAGAAAATATTTCCAACATATTCAAATCAGACTCGAAGTCTTCATAATTCTTCCTTTTCTCATTCCCGCACTTGCCAAAGAGCGATCAGAATATGCATATAATGAGGCATATGTCACTAACCCCTTTTATATCCATATTCTAAGAAGTAGGGCAAAATGTCACATCAATAGTTTAAAAAATTATGCAAAATTAGCTGAATGATTAGAAGATTCTTTTGCTACTTCTGCAGCCGATACCAAATAAAAACTCAATAATACGTTTATCGATATTTTTATACGTTGAACAATTGCAAAAAAAATTGCTGAGTGACCAATCCACTATCTCCTTTGGGCCAGACACATTGGGGGGAAATGTTATATCCGCTGATCAGCACCATATTCTCAGCGTACGAGGTATATACGCTAGTGCCATCTCTCTAAATTACATTTTTGGATGAGCTATATACCAGGGTTACGGACAAAATAAGTATCATTTTTCACAAAATATTTTGATTTAAAGGTGAGATGTAGATCCTAACTTATTGATATCATTAGCACTATTTATGATCGAGTAGCTATGATCAAGTGCCGCAGAAAATAAATTCTAGCTTGATGAGTAAGCAGTGCCGTAATTTTTTTCTGGTGAAATAGTTTATATAAAAGTTTCGAAATATTTTGAATTAATTCAATGTAGGATCCAGAAAATGGAGGCACTGGATGTGTTGGATTGAAGATATCAAAGTGTTTTGTGTCTGGTAAAGATGTTGATTTATATGTGCAGGGTCTTGCATAACCTTTTGCTAGGGGGGTACGGCCTTAAGTACAAAAGGAACATTGATAAGTAATATATCAATTTAAACCTTTATTCAACCTGAATACAGTAATGGATCAGTATTTTGTGTGACCTTCATTGGTTTCGCGTACAGCCCTCAAACGTTGAGAGTATGATTTGAGCAAATTTTCAAAAAGTTTTGTTTCATTTTCAAGTTCATGTAGAAGATTCTGAAGGTTTTGAAGAACTGCTTTAGAATTTCGGTCACAAAATTTCCGTCCTGCTGTCACCAAATTTCGTGAAACAAGTTTCTTTTTTTTCCAATTGTCAGTAACCCATCTTTCACTGCGATGCAGTTTTTGAGCAATCCACTTTCGATTGATGAACGTTCCGCCTGCTTCCATTGCTTCTCGAAGGGTTTGCTCGAGTGCGGTCTGTTACACTTTGCCTTTCATCATCGCCAACGACCACAGCCATTATATTTTAAAATGACTAATCTGAAGTCCGAACAAAGTTAGCTTTTGAAAGACGTATAACACTAATATTTTTTTATACTCCGTAATTGCTGTAGCCCTCTAGCAAAGGGTTATGCAAGACCATGTACTAGCGCCATCTCTTGGCTAAATTTTGGATTAACTATTTGTCGTATTTTGCTCGAATGATCCTTCGACAAACTGACCTAAGCCAATCATGTAGAGATATCGAAAGACAATTAGCCATAAATACACCTAAGGCAGACCACGTCCTCCCATAACGTGGTTTTGACTGTACTTTGTACTGTATTTTCTAGTTCAAAGAGGAAGAATATATGAATAATAAATGCATCAGGAATGTACAAAAACATGAAAACGCCTCAGGAAGGCGAACAATGTCGGACCGCTTCGCACAGTCATTCACATTCAATGGGCTGTCTTAAGTATGTGAATCAAAAAAGGAAACGAACACTGACGTCATCCATTGTCAGTTTGCAGAAACTCATATTGTTACTTTGCTCCAGTTTTCCCTAAACACGATATCCAAGAAACAGTTTTGAGAAGCAAACTCCCTGGCAGCTTTAGGAATGTGGACTCATAGTCTTTTGACTGCATGCCCTTGATAGTGGGTGCCGTTGATGGACCATTATCAAACACTTCTGGGATATTTATCCGGACACCTTCAAATATCTCTCACGCTACCAATTTGCCTTTCTCTGTTGAAGCCAGCTGGGATGTCATTGCGATATCTGGCTCTCTGATAAGATTTTACGACATGGGCTACAATCATCTCACTTCATATTTGATTAATAGAAAGTCTTTAATAAAATAAAATAAGAATCCATTGTCGACTGATACTCTATCCCCTTTTAATGCTGCAAGCTGAAATGTTTTGGTTGATATAAAAAAAGTTTTTATGTTATGTGGTATGAAACTATCTCCTGAAGGATCCCTTATAAGTGCAGGCGTAAGTCTGTGTGATGTGAGAGTCCAATCGTTTGTGTGGTCTGTCAAGCATTTGAGAGATCCGAATTTTCATACAATACCTGTATAAGTGCATGGTGCCAATGTAACTACCATGCTCTCCTCTGTATTTCCTCAATCACAGATATCACGGACGCGTCACTTTTCTGCAATCGTGAGGAAGCAGAGATCATGCTTTCTACACGACAGTTTTTCAGTAATGCGCGCATACACAGGGTGTTCGTATTTAAACGCAACATAGGGAATATTTTGCCGCCTGTAGGTTGAGTTCGCCGAACGCTATGAAGCCCAACGGGTTGCATATCTTCAAGGAAACACACCAGCACACCAGAGATAGGTCTCATCCTTCCAGATATACAACCCAGTGAGCTAAAGGCACTCTCTGAACTCCACAAACCGGCGACAAAAAGGTTCCTATGTTGCGTTTAAATACGAACACCCTGTATATACGTACAACCGGGTTGAATAAATTAATTGACCAGTAATTGCATACAATCAGCACCATTGTTCGTTGGCATCATTTACTGTACACGAAATAAGGGATTTGGTATATATGTACGGGATTTTTTTCATACTGGATGTGTCAAATTCCTGGGTTCCGGATTTGAAACAGTGAATCTCCAAAAAACGGACGCGATATGTGGGGATTCGATATTTAGAGCGGCACATCTTACGTTCTCTTACGAACGCTCTTACATTCGTGTAGGAGTAATTTAGATTTCTCTGCTAATACGGTATTTTCCAAGACTCCCCTGAGTTTATATAAAGTTCGTGCGCTGCACAAATTTCTTTGTTTCTCGCTCTTCCCTTCCCGATAAAGTCACATAATCCATATATTAATGATCTGCATGTACCTCTCTCGATTAACTAAATATAGATTCACACCCCGGGTTTACGCGATGTCCCCTTTTGCTCGATTTTCCCCCAGAACATTCAGTCGGCGCCAACCTAGAACAGAAAATTTAAGTTTCACCTGTAAGACTCTCTTTATGTGAAACAAATTATTCCCAAATGAAGAGTTTGGGACTAATGGGGAATACTTTTATTTCGTAAGACGTGCCATTTTATGAGCAGATGGTTTTGTAATACAGATTGAAAGAGAAGCTGAGGACAGAGCATGAGAGATGTGCGAACCTCAGAAACCGGATGGAGCACGTTCAGCATCAGACTGAAGTGCTGAAGAACACCCAGTTCTTGGCTGGACTTGCCCAACAGAGACAGACACTGAAAAGGGCTCTCGCACCCTGGCCTATTCAAGACATTGATTTTTTTCACCCCGAAAATATTGCAGGTTTTCCATTCATTCTCTTCATTCCTCTTGCAGCAGCAACCTATTTTTTTTTTTTTTTTAGTGAAACTACACTTTTAACACGTTGACCGCCACGGCAATGCTGGCCTATAGATTTTCCCATTCAGTGAGGCGCACCGGTGCGCCTCGTGACGGTCAACCTGTTAAACGGCATTTCTGAATATTACAGGGTTAAAGGAGGTTAAAGCTCAAGAAGAAGCAGCAGAAAAAGAAGAGGACGAAAGTGAAGATAATGTACGTGTCCAAAGAGATGACAGTGATGAGGCGCTTGTCGCATTAGATGAAGACATTAGTGGTCAAACTGAAGAGCTCAAAGAGATTGCTGAGATTACCATACCACAAAATGCAGAGGAGGCTGTGATAGAGGACGAGGAAGTTGAAGATGGCATAGATGAGAACACAGAAGAGGAAACCTTTGATGAGAACACTGTTTCTGTGAGTCCGTAAAATGTTATTGCCAACGTAAATGTATAACAGAGGGATTTATTGTCCTTTTTCTGCAATTTCAAGGGAGTTTCAAGTAGAACTTAACTGCATTTTGCATCCTTCACCTGCAACTCAACAAATTATAATTCTAAAGTAAAGGATTTAATCCAAGGAAAACTCACATGAACTCACCAACATGAAACTCCCATTTACTTGCTGAATTGTGATCTTAAGACTATTTTTAATTACAGGAATCAGAGTCAGATGATGAACCTCTTGAAAAAATACTCAAGGCAAGCAATGGTGAACCAGTAAATAAGCTGAATTCACTTTCAAGTGGTACAGAAAACGAACAAGCTGCCTCAATGAACTCTACAAAGGAACATTGGTCAGGCCTTCAGCCATCTGGACTTTCAAGACCAACAAATGAGGAGCATTCCAAGGAGATCATGAATCCAAATCAAGCACAAAAAAAAACCAAATATAATTCTACTCTGCTTACTGCAGGACGACTGACACTTAGCCAATACACATCTCCTAGGCTGCCTTCAGGCACTTCCAAACAGGCACATGAGAAGCAAGTCAATACAGTCAGAGGCCATGCCAATCAAGCACTGAGGAACCAAAATCTCATGGGGAAGCTGAACATCTCAAAGGTGGGAGCCTTGAAGGATGTGAGGAATCTTGGAGGTATTCAGGAGCCAGAAACACAAAGAACATTGGTAGAACTCCAGCAGGGTAACATAGAGCCAACGCTGCAACCCAGAAGTCAATCCAGCAAGGTGACAATCCATCAAAAGATGTCCATCAGTGCTCATGTGGGAAAACATTATTACAAAAAGACCACTGTCTGCACAAGAGAAGTCCTTGCATATCCTGATGCAGGATTAGCTTCATCAAGGCCATTCCAATTTCCTCCCATCAACAGCCAGAGAAATCAACAATCTATCTTCATTCCATCAGAAGCAAATGCAGGAATCACATCATCTGTCCAACACCCTGCTCTCACTGAATACTCACTCAACAATCAAGAGCTCAGTCCATTCCCAGCACCTGCTACCAGCCAGAATCCTCAGATAAACAAGCATTCCAGCTACAATGCAGAAACCACACCAACACCTAGCCAATATCCTGAAGTTACCAAGTACTCACTCAACAATCAAGAGCTTAGTCCATTCCCACAACTCAGCAAAAGTCAGTGTTCTGAGATGGATCGACATTCCTTTTTCTCTCCCCAACATGTCAATGCAAGTACCCTATTGACATCTGCCCAATGCTCTGGTATAAGTGTGTACTCACTCAACAATCCATTCCCAGAACCAGGAAGAGATACTCATCAGGATCAGCTGGGAATTGGAAATTTAAGGTCACACATATCAAGTCCTTTTACAGACACCATTCCACAGACTGACTTTGTGCCAGCATCTGTCCTAGTGAAAAACAGGCAGGCTTCCTTGAAGCCACAGAAGCGAGTTTCCTTCAATTTTGACTATATGTAAAGCTTCCAAATAAACTACAAAAAAAATTATATTTCCATAGGATAAGGAATTCAATAGAGATTTTAAGGTAGCAAAAATGTATGTGACACTCAGGACAGCTGTTACCCAGGACTAGGAAGATGCTCAGTTGACTCTTCACTTTTCCATCATTAGTTTTCCCTAACAAATTAACATTTGAGTATCATCAAATGCTCTCTTCTTGTTTAGACTTTGACTTCAAATCCAATAATCTGGATTGTGGACTGAAGGAACTATCATTACAGTGGTTTTGTTGTTCCTCATTGCCAAATGTTTGATTTAACAATAAAAGCTACTGTGTGAAGGCAGAAGAATGTTGATATAATTTGCCCAAGCTCAGAAAGGACCAGGCTGCTATGACCTGATGGGAATTCCATTTATCACCCATCAAGGGTCCTCCTTTCTTTCTAGCCAGTCTTTTAAGGAGTTGCAGGGAGGGGACTGATAGCATATCTACAAATACTACAATTGTACTACAAATCAGATTTTAAAAAATCATCCTTTGCTGATTTAAAGTTTTTCTTCCTGGACTTAGACAGACTGTAGCCTTCTTTAAAAGACATTTTCAAGACTTTAATAATATGAAAAATAACAAGCTGTGAAAGGCTCAGTCTGATGTACTGGAGGAGATCTCCAAGGAGAGATATATAGACTCTCCTTTGAGACATTACAGCTGATACACACAAAATATATTATACAGGGCTTCCATAAAGCAGCTTTGAGAAGCTATTTTATTATTGAATTTGAAAGACCAAGGGCTACAGAAATTAATTTGACCACAATAAAGTTGAAGAAGGAAAGCTGTGACAACATATTTAGGGCTATCAATAGTCAATTTATACAAGAAAAAGTAAGATTCAGCCACTCAGATTCAGATTCAATTTTTAAAAAGTTGCTCATAACACTTTACAAATACCATGTATATTGACAAGCTATAGGATATGAAGAGTTGGTGTTTGGGACAAAGGAGGAGTGATCCAACAATTGGAATCTGGATCTCACCTTAATCAGGATCAGGGTCCTGTTAAGCCATGGCATAGTAGGGCACTCATCTGCCATTGCCATAAGATGTGAACTGCCATGACCAAGCATGATGGAATCAGAGCCCTAATTCTACAATACTCAGCTATGACAGAGTCTGAATTTAAATTACATATTGCAATGAACTAGTTATTGAACAAAAACTTTTAAAACAGAAATGACACCATGTTTACCACATTGCCATTTGGGGTAAAAATGTGAGATGCATGTCATGATAATACAGTCAACTCCACTTATAAGAATGCAACTTAATGAAAAATCTGCTTAGTAAAATACCATTTTGTAGTTTCAATTTATTCTACCTTATTAAGCTATGTTATCCCATTAATTTAAACTCAATTCTGTCCTATTCATTTCTTCATGTTAAATAGAATATTCCCTCAAGAGGAATTCCATTAAGTAAATTTGACTGCATTCCTACAAACATGCAGACATTGATGAATGCTTGCATAGACATTCAGGCATTCAGACAATTGTACATGGTACAATTTTTTTCCCAATGAAGGAGGGGTTACTAAAAAGAAATGAATCTGGTAAAACCTTCAACATCCAGTAGTAATTTATGTAATACATGATACACAAAGCAAATTGATGGATGTGATCTACATGGATATCAAGAGAACTTTATAACAAGCATCCAAGCACAATGCAGGAAAATGGCAGTCTCTGTATACAAAATCTGTGAGCAATATGAAATTAGGTGATGAGTCACTTTTATGCTGGTTGCATGCACATCTCAAGTTCTTCTAGAAGGCATGGATCTTGAGGCTTCCATTGTATTTTTGTTATTTCTTCCTTCAGGACATCTGGTGCACACTTGGCAAGAGCTTTCAGGGTACCTGTTAAATGAAGATATGCAAAAGCAAGTGAGTAATTCATACATACTATTGGTATGCATTATTCCCCTGTCCTCACACCATATCATGTGGCCTTTGGAAGAGGTAATACCACTAAACTCCTTGGAAAACCAAAAAGTGCAAGGTGCATTGCTTCATAGAAGCATGAGGAATAAGCTTGGTTTTGGGAATCCCTCACAACATTCATAAGTAAAGTCAGGTAAGGACTGTTGTTTGCTGGCATGGGGTGAAGTAAATTTGGTATTTCAAAGGGGAGGAGATGCAACATGAAGATTTTTAAGTTTATAATTTTTTTAATCACTACTCAGCACTTTGACAGAAGTACTGGAGGGCTCATTATTGGATTGAGTATACAATGTCAATCACTACATTAAGAAAAAATTATGTCACATCCTCATACATAACAATTTGCTTCACATAAAAAACTCACAAAAAACTTCTTGCTTCCACAAGGGGTCATCTTCATCCAGGTGAATAAGGAGAGTTTCAATGAGATGGGAGTAACAGTCTAAGTGCTCTCCTCTAGGCAACAGGTGGGTCAAACATCTGAGAGCTTCCAGAGCAGTGGCAGTCACTTTCCACTCTACGTCATCCACACGTTTCACCAACTCTGCATTAATACAGTCGTGGTTCCAAACAATGAACATTCCAGAATACTACTTCATTTTTATTGCAGCACTGATTACTTTTGCTACAATCTAAAAAAAAATACCTCAACAAAAACTCTCTGTCTAAAATATAATAAAATTTCATAAAAATCACAGTAATTAACTCATGTCACATTCATTCATGCCTATACCTTCAGCACAGTGATTAGCTGCATCCTTCAAGATATAGGCAGCATATTGCTCATGTTGGAACAGAGAAGTGCAGGCAGATGCTGCAAGCCTTCTTGTGATTGGGGCATCATCTTCCAACAGTTTAAGAATGTGGAATAAAAGCCTTTCAATTATCTCCTTTGGAAGGCCTATATGCTTCTTCAGCAGTTGGCAGATGCATGACATCCCTGCAGCTCTGAGAGCACCAGCTGTTCTCCCAGGTTCCCATTTCAGCATCTCCATCAATACATCTATCACAGGATCATAACAAACAAGACATCACAAACTGAAACTGGCTGAGGACTATTGGGAAATATAAAATGTTAAAGCACCTTTGATGAATTCAGATATGGAATTAGCATCCCATTTGATGCCATTATCAATCTGAGTTGCACATGAAAGAAACTGAGACAGGGAGATAAGAGCTTTGCCTCGCAATTCGCCTGAATCCTTTCGTATCAGAAGCTCTGCATAGATTTCCAGCATGGAAGAGCAAGTGTGCTCATCCCAGGGTAATCCTGCACCCAAAAATACCAAAACATTTTTCACCTAAAAAGAGAACTGGAAATAACTCAAAAGATGGGGTGATTACTCATATCTTCATATTACTTCTCCTAGTATGCCTCCAATTATTTTACAACACATTCTAATTAGGGCTGTCATGATAGCAGTTTTCAAAACATCGATGCATCGACCTAAACTATCGATAGTGTATCGATGCTTGGGGGGGGGGGGGGGGTGGAGGATTCCATATTTTCTCACTGCGATCGGAGCGCAGACCTCTATCCCTTCTTTCATAATCTCACGCTTATGATCGGGGGTGCAAGGGGAATGTGTGATCTTTGCAAAGAGTAATGAAACCTACCATGACTCCAACTATTGAAGATGACATCCATTCACCGATGGATGCATCAGGACAGCCCTAATTTTCTTCGTTCTACCCTGTCTTTGGGCATCAGCACCAGCAGATAGGAAACCTGCTGATGGTGCCATACCGGCGGTTGCCGAAACATTGGTACAGGCCTAGAATAAGCAACGTCCATGTAAAAAATTCACTTTGATTTCACCTTAAATAGAGATAAAACGCCCAAGGCAAAAGTTAAAAATTAAGAAAGTTTGTAAGCCTGCATACTAAAGTCTATACAGGAATATAGAGAGGGGATTAACCAATGTATGTTTCAAAATCAAGGGAGTGTAAGAACAGTCCACTTCCGGAGCATGCACCTGATGAGATCGAGCCAGAGACTGAAACTGACGATTAAAAAAAAATATTTTCTTGGGCTTCCCCCCTTTTCCTTTCCCACTTCCTGTCTCCGATCCGACTTTTTTTTTCCCCTTCCCGTCTTTCATATAGTCAGTCCCAGCATTTCCAGAATTTGATTGTGATAAGAAATTCCACGCCCATGCAGGTCACACCGCTTCTTCCTTTCCCCGCCAGGACAGACTGTATTGTACAGCACTTGTCTCAATCCAATGGGACATTTCCCTTTTAAAATATTTTGCCGATGCATCGGGATGGTTGAAAAAAATATCGATATCTCCAGCTATTGATAGTGGTATCGATGCATCGATCTATCGTGACAGCCCTAATTCTAATACATACTTGGTAAAGTTAAGTCTGAATATGAGTAGCTGCAATTTGGGGTCAAGTTTTGACAGGAATTCTTTAACACCTTTAAAAGCAGCATAATATTAATGAATGAGTCTTCTCCACAAAAAAAGATTTGAAGAACTTCCATTCTGCATAAGAGGTTATTTATGGCAAATACATTCTGAGACTCCTCCCATAAATTCCTTGCATGTCAGAATAATTAAATGAAATAGGATTTTCCACCATTATACTCACTTCATACTCAATACTACCAACAGGAGCTGGTAGTATTAAGTATAAAGTGAATATAAAGCCAGTTTCCTTAAAGTTCATTCAGAATTTTCCTTGATTTATGACATTATGGAAGAATATGACATAGAGGGTGTTTCAGTCAATTAGTCACCATTTTAAAACAATATAACTCTTAAAGTATAAGAGTTGTCACAACGACTCTCCTACCATTTAATTGAACAGACTGCAAATATTTTTATGTGCAGTTGGTAATCCTAGATCGGCCTCATTCACTTACCAACATGATACAGAACCCATTAACACAGGGGTGTCAAACATACGGCCCGCGGGCCGGATCCAGCCCACAGAGGTGGTTCATCTGACCCGCCTTGTGTTTTAGAAATTTCTGCTTTGATAGACTGTCACCACAAATTTCAGTGGAAAATTATGGGTGTGGCCCGCAGGCATCTGTATGGTAGGGAATGCGGCCCTCCGACCGATTTGAGTTTGACACCCCTGCATTAACACATTAAATTTCGTGAGCACATCATCTCAAACCGCTATCTACACATCTTCAACAGTAGTTTGTTGTAGTCCCCAACTAGCCCTGACTTCAACCCATGCAACTTTTTCTTTTTGTTTAGGGATACCTAGGGCAGTGGTTCCCAAACTGTGGGTCGCGGTGGGCATCAAGGTGGGGCGGTACATTTTCCCAGTATAAAAGTCATTATATCCCCATCTGCTCAGGATATATCAAGCCCTGCAGAAAAGGTCGATCAATTTTCTTCACTTCATAATTACTTTGAAAATACCTCATTCTGGATTCTGGTGGGTCACAAAATTTTCTGTAAGTCAGCAAGTGGGTCATGATTCAAAGAAGTCTGGGAACCACTGACCTAGGGTGACATGCACTGATCTGTTTAAGCTAAACTAATTTTATCTCACAATGGTCCCCTATGGGAATCAGTTTAACAGAAATAAACTTATTCCCATAGATGCACATTATGAAAGCGAATCAGTTTAAAGTTAAACGAATCTGGTGGATGTCACCTCTAAAGGAAAAAGTGTTCAAGAGAGCTACAGACAGTGAGTGACATTGCACTGCTGAGTAGCTTAATGAATAGCATGCTTGTACACGTCAGCATTGTCAACAATGTGCGTGGTTGTCATAATGAGCAAATGAGCATACCTCAAGCTGAACTGCAAAGGAAAAAAACTTTGAAGTCTGCTCTGTTTAGTGGCATGCAAATCGCCACTGTAGCTGGTATACATTAAAAGTTATATTATTTTGAAATGGTGACTAATTGACTGAAACACCCTGTACAAGGACTAATGGGGGTAGCAAACAAGAACAATGACATTGAGTGTCTGTATCTAAGGACTCCTTCAGCCTTATCTTGTCAAATCACAATTTGATAAAGAAAAATTTATATCAAGAAATTGAAGGGATGGCAGACATTCTAGATTCTGTCCTTCAATGCAATGATTACATATGACACAAACATGAGCATGTACATTATAAAATACTTTTCTAGCAACACAACTAACTTTGTTCAGATCCAACTGATGATGGGAATATAAGTTCAAGGAACAAAAAATCCATGTGAATATTCCTTTCTAATCATTAACATTAAAGCAGTTCAGTCACATCAGTGTCAGACTATTCACATCACATACAACTAAAATAGGAAGGATAATAAAATGTTAGCTCACCCCTTTCTGCTACAAAATTGAAAATGAGGAAATCTGGAGTCAATGCATCCCATGTCACACATTGACTCTTCCAGGAAGGTGCTTGGAGTTTCACATGATTCAAGATCAATTGTTCCATACTGGAATCATCACTCTGTGCAACTGTAACCAGGAGCTTTTCAGCTGACCCTCTGAGATCCTCATTAGAAGTAAGAGCCAAAATCCCCAGCAACACATGGCATAGTTCCTCTGCCATTCTGGTGCTCCTCTCAAGTTTTTCATACAGCTCCCAGGTGCAAGCCAAGAGTTCTTCTTGTATCTCAGCCTGTTTGTGAAAATAACATCCGCAGAAATAAGTACAAAGTCCAAGAAATGCAGGGGCTCAGATGCCAATGGGAGTTTTCCATAAATATGCAATCCATTCTCAAAAAATGGTCCAGGTGAACATACTTGATCCACTACAGAAGATCCCTGCATTTCAAATGTGCATTTTCAACCTTTCATAACATCGTTCAATCTTTCATGGGCAGTCAGATAGAAGATAGCTGCACAAAAAGTGGTAGGTTTTTCTAGCCTAGGTCACAGATGATAGTCAAATTAATACCCCATTCCAAAAAGAAACTATGTGCACACCCAAGTTTATTGAGTGGCTACAGCATTTCAATTTCTTGTTCATGGGTTGAAATTCCATACCACAATCACAACAAATTTTGTTCAATTGGAAAGTTTTCTTCATATTTTATTTAGTGCATGATACAAGAGAACTTTTGCAGGGGTTTCAACAGGATGATCAAGGGAAGATGGAAGGGCCCATCTCACCTGCTGAATTTCTTTTTGGAATGGTATATTTTGAACTTGATTCCAAGTGGCACCTGACATTAAGACAACCGATTGATAGTAAACCAAAGCCCAACAGAGTTAGACAGAAGGTAACTAGAACTAAAAATACTGAAAGGAAAAAACAATTATCATGTAAATGCTTGGAACACATTGAGATAAGAAGATTTTGTAACCAGGTTTGGCCTTCATTCCCAAGATTCTGTATCACATCAAGAAAAGGGAGTGCCTGAAGCTCTGGTGTCTCCTTTACCAAACTTGTTAAGGCTTGCATTTGGAAATGAATAACTCACTTGGCTGGTTCCAAACAAAGGTTCCCTGCTATGGGAGCCAAGCTTGGTACCAACCAAGTCACTCATCTGCCCTAAACTGATAGAAACTGGCTTTAATCAACTAGCCCAAGGAAAAGCATGCTTCTGTCTCCATAAAGCCCATGACCCAAACTTTTCTGGAATTTGTGATGTATCTGCTTTTTTTTTATCCTAAAAAGTTTATAATGAAGTGTGCAAAGCAAAAGATCTACATTTTTCATTCAAAATGTTAGTATATTGAAAGAGAATAACAGAGCACATCCCTTCCATGTAAGCATGATAATTTTCTGGAAGTAAATGTTACTTCCTTCTTCTATAGATCATCAAATGAGTAAAAGGCTTGGAATGACACTGAACCAAAATGAGAGCCCCACATATCTGTATCACAGTACAGATATTGGGTCGATCGGAAAGTTCTGTCTGTTTCAAGAATTTTCCAGAAAAAAAATTTCTGGAACTTTCTCGAACCTTCCACAGTAGCAGTATATAAAGGGTGTGTGGGCATGATTATGCAGCAGTTGCTTAGTCATTTAAAGCCTATAACCATGACTTCCAAAATTGACTTTAACAAGACCGCCCGACGTCAGTGCCTTCTTTACGACTTCCTATCTGGCATCACAGCAGCTGAATCGAGTCGCTGCATCTGTGCCGTGCTTGGCCAAGGTGCAGTTTATGAAAGGACATCGTGACGATGGTTTGATCGTTTCCGGTCTGGAAATGGCAGCCTCGAGGATGAGCCCAGGTCAGGCCACCCATCTGAAATCGACGACAAGCAGTTGCAGCACACAGTGGAAGCCGATCCGAGGCAAAGTACCCACAACTTAGCAACAGCACTTGGCTGCACCCAGTCCATGATTGTGACACATCTGACTGCAATTGGCAAGAAGAGCAAGTCAGGTCAGTGGGTACCCCATGATCTGACCGACTGCGACCGCGAACACCATGCTGAGGTGTGCATTCACTGCTGTCGTACAAGTGCATGAATGACTAGCTGGATTCCATAGTCACTGGAGACGAAAAGTGGATGCTGTACATCAACTACCGATGCAGGTGCCAGTGGGTCAATGCTGATGCCCAGCCAGAGCCGAAAGGTGACCTGCACCCCCGAAAAGTCATGTTGTGCATTTAGCAGGACATGCAAGGTGTGATCTACTTCGAGCTGCTCCCACCCGATACCAGCATCACCGCCGCCTACTACTGCAATCGGCTGCAGAAGCTCGCCGACAAACTCCGCACGGTGAGGCCAGGGCACCATTGCGTTCGATTCCTGCACGACAACTCACAGCCAGCTCAGTTCTACAGGGATGGAATCAGGAGTCTGCCTGATCATTGGCAGAAGGTGACTGTGATAGTGATTACTTCATTGAATGAACTTTTTTGCTTTTTTAAAAGACTCAGTTGTATGGAATGTTCTCAAAACGGTCAGAACTTTCCAATCGACCCAATATTTGGAGCAATGATGCAGATTGTTTCAGAAAAGACTCACTAATAACCACTATGAGCATTGTCAACACTGGGCACTTACACCTGAAATCTGATTCCAAAACATTCACTACAGTATGATCTTGGATACCAAAGTACAAGGTATCTCATAATTCTGGTAAAATGGTAGCACACTGAAAATTTTTCCCATAGGTTTTGTGATGGTGTACAGAGTGGAACAGAATATAAGACAGCAGCTTGGCCAAAAAATAGCATTACATGATGCCACTGATGCCAAGCACAAGGCAGATAAGGCAGAATAGGATTGTGCTAATATGTTACTAGAATCTTGGAAAACCCTGTACATGGCATTTGCATTGAAGGAAAATTTCTGGTGGAACATCACTCCACCACAGTCTGAGCACCACACAAGGGAAATAATTTAGATGGCCATTGATGGCAAAGCCAGACTCATACCACGATAAAGTCATTGATGAAACTATGTTGCAAAAAGACTCAAGCTCATGCCAGTACCTATCAGTAGCACTATCTGCAAAATAATGCCTTAAGTGGATAACACTTAGTCCAATGATCACAGGAAGCAAAGTTTGGACCAATGCCTCTTGCCTCTGCACCTGACTGAGGTAAGAGGATCTTTTTCTGCTTACTCTTTCATGTTCACATAGTCCCTGGAGACAAGACATCCTGAAAATTGAGCATGGAATGAAGCTTTCCTTTGTAACTGAATAGCATACATAGACATTTTTGTTCAACTAGAAGCTGTCAATACTAAGGCTGTACTGATGCACTGGCAACCATTGGAATCAGCTGCCAGTATGGCACCATTGGTGCTATCAGTCATTGGTAGGTAGGTTTGTAAGCTTTTGATGCCCAAAGAAGATTGTGTTGAGCAGAGAAAACACACAGCACACAGAAAACAAAAAAAAGAACAAGCCTGATTAACGATTCACAATACCAAAAGGAAAAATTAGGGCTGTCACAATGCATTGATCAATGTAGCGATGATATCTATTACTTGCGGCATCAATAGCTTTATTCTCTCATCACAATAGTCACAACTCCCACCCCATCCCAATTGAGACAAGAAATAATGGAAGTCAAACCTCCTGATTGCAATGAGAGATGACTGAATCTGCTGGCATCTCTCCCTCCCCCTCCCCCCCATATTGCACCAATGTCAAATTGATAGTTCAAGTCAAATACATTGTTTTCCAAACCCTAAGTGCCATCACGATGACACTAAAAAAGTTAAGCATGGCTTCTTAATACGCCTATTTTAATGAGTATTTTATATCATGATGATTTGTTCTTTATCTATAGACCCCTGCTCATATTATTAGACTTAAGCAAGAAAATGAAAAAAGTCAATTTCACAAGTGCACAAATTTCTGCAGTTTTCTTTGGCCATCAGCCCATATATGGCCACCAGCACAGCCATAGTCAATACTCAACCTATGAACCATTTTATCAAAAAGAGACTGATACCAAGCCATTCTAAACAGAGTGGAAAGGTTAGATTAAAAAGTTCCAAAAAAACAATGCAATATGGCATTCCCAGGAGCAATTAACCAGTAATAAATATTTTTAATTGGTCTAATACCCTGGTGAATAGGCTTTTGGAAATAAAATCTCCCTACCTTGAAGCTGTGGCACAACATTGGGGATTGGACAGTTTCCAGTAACTTGTCATCAAGACAGATGTTCTTTTGTAGACCCCTGAGAAGATGTGCAAGAACTCTCAGGACAGCAGCTTTGTTTGAATGGGAGTCCATGAAGGACAGAATCAGTTTCACCCAGATAGAAGAGTCTGAATATTTCCCAACCAGATCTGCACTTCTTAAAACCTATTTAAAAAAAAAAAAAAAGTTTCCATAATTTAGGACAATGATTCATATTAGGTTGTTAGGTATGAAATGTCCGATTTTCAGTTACTTAACAAGTGATCACAATTGTGAATACAGAAATTCTTAAAATTATATCAGAGCTATACAGAGTTAGAAGAGGTAGGAGGTGCTTCAGAATACGTCATTTCTAGTTAATTCTATTGTACCGTTATTTTGTTTTTGTAGGTACTTCAAAATGGTTTCTTCACAAGAAACTCGTGCTCTTTTTTTATACGAGTATAAATTGAACCATAGTGCATCGCAGGCAGCAAGAAGCATTAATTCTGCTTTTGGAGAAGGAAGTATCTGATTGGAAAGAAAGTTCTCGGAATTTCATGAACAATTATTATAACCCAGTTTATTTAAAAGCAAAATCATCTCAATCATGAATGTAATCACCATTGGCCTCTATCACTTCACGCCAACGTTTATGCAAACTATGGATGCCATTCCAATAGAACTCTGGCGGCTGCGCTACGAAAAAGTTGGCCAAATCGGTTTTCAGGTCGTCT
>CAJPEV010001604.1:0-19513 GCA_905338385.1 Darwinula stevensoni
AATCGTACGATGCCTGACTCGTGAGACACGCATATGGTTACCGGTCCTTTCATCGCGGCCTAAATGGTCGTGGACAATTCGTAGTGGACGAAACGTCGCAAGCACATTTCGTCGTTGCACTGTTTAGACGCAGACACAGATCATCGCACTTCTATGTCAAGAGATCATTTCGGGGGGGGGGGGGCACCAGTATCGCATTTTAGAACCCTTCCAGATGTGAGTTCTAAAATGCACCTGTCATCATACACTGTGAGACGCTCTTTTGTGCATGCCACACCCGATTACCGTTAGAACTCGATAGCCACATGGTAATGATATCATCGAGTCACTTTATATCTGTACAGAGAGGAGTTACCCTTCCAAGTGCTGTTTTCAAACTCTTTAGGGTAACGTTCCTCAACGAAGGATTCGCAGACCCGTAGGGGTCCGTGGCAAGACTTCATGTGGTCCACGAAAACATGACGAGGCCAAAAATAAATAACGGAGAAAATAGAAAAATTAAAGAATAGGAAGGAGCGCGTCTTCAATCAACTCTTTAAAAAGTTCCTCAAAATCGCATTCACTAATATTATGAACTTAAAATAAAAAGGATAGTGAAAGGTGTCCTCTCAGGCACCCAGAAATTCGAAAGAGGTCCATAGATTTGAAAAGTGAGGAGAATCGCTGCTGTAGAAATGTTGATTAGTTCAGGTGTCCTGTACATGAAGACTCAAGTTTTCACATGAATGGCACAGCTGAAACAAACTCCGAAAACGACAGATTCGTATTCCTTTCCCCCCCCCTCAACTCATAGGAATCAGGAACTCCGGTGCCTTCTTGATGGGAATTTTCTTCGGTTGCTTTCTACCATTTTCTCCAAGCTAGTGCCATGCCGTGAATGTGCGACAATCTGTGTCAGCAAGAAAGTAGTGCAAGAACGAAATGGGCTAGCGACATTTCGTCTGCAATGAAATGTCTACGATCATTTAGATCGCAACGAAAGCGTCTGTCACGCATGCATACGTCATCTCATGGATCCATGAAGTAAATTTAGCTCGCGGTGACACATTCTACTTTACGGTTTGGGATATAGAAATGGATCGGGGGCTATGGTGAACTATGTACAGTACACTCCCCTTCTATGGTGTAATGTCATTTGACATTATTCCTATTTCAAAAATATGCCTGAATTTCTGAAAGAGGGATTGCGATGATATGAATGTATAACTAAATTTTGATAAATAAATTAGACTGGATAGACTGTGACTCATAACAAAGTTGCATACAGGACTTCACGGAGCGAAGTCTTTACACTTAGGAGGTGTGCATCTTCTGTAAGAAGAAGTGATTTTTGCTTTTTACATTTTTGTTGAACTACATATATTATAGGATCCAAGAGAGTTGAAAGAAATGGTTGAAGCACCGGATGAGACGAGCATATGGTTGAAGAATGCGAAGAAATTCATTGAATGGACATTTCCGAATTGGAAAACCGAAAATCGAGTTGTCCCATCACTCAGCGATGCAATTCAGCCATCTCTCGTTTCTTTTATATATGATTTGGGTAGAAAAATGGATCAATCCATGTTCATCGTCTACAGTCGGAACATGAATCGACTGGTGAAGACTCGTTTTTCTGGCGGACTATATGAAAAATTGGACAATATACAGGAAGCCGATCATGACATAGTCATCATTGATCAGCGTAGAGGTTTGTTCTGCATCAAAGTCTGCTACATCAATGAGAAGCAACCGGACCCAACTGGCGAACCGAGACTGCATCTCATTCAGCAGAAGTGTGACAGTGCGAAGAGAGACTTTGATCATCTGAAGGTACTGGTGAAAGAGGCAGGGATCCAGAAGAACCAATTAAAAAAGTGTTTTCCCTTGTCTTTCCCTATTGTCGCATTCCCCAGGGTTCATAAGAAAGAAACACCACCCCAAAATGATCTGGTCCTTTGTGAAACTGAGTGCCGCTCCCGAACAGAGTTCGAAACTTGGTGGAAGAAACACATCATAACGTTCGAATCGAAGAATATCGCCCTTTATCCAGAAACTCACCTGACCCTCTTGGCAATGTAAGACCTCTTCGTATATTGTTATAATATATAATTAGCAATTCAATAGGTTAATACGGATTTATTTCATTTTTTTTCTAGGAAATATAATGGCTTATTTTGGGGTTAAATGTGCTTCACAGCACTAAAAAAGTATTGAGACAGGTCGATGGACGTTACAATAGACGAAACTGTTATGAATAAGGGCACCTCTTCAGCAATTGGTGAATGCATGACAACAATGTAAGAGAATAACTGAAGCAAAGGTCGAGAGCTTCACGTCAGAGAGCTACTACTTAAAATAGTGTTAGACACTTTCACATAAAACTATATTGTAACTATATTTTTTATCTTCTTTGATTCGTAACCTCTGTTCCCTTCCTCACCGCAGGCGAACTTGTCCAGGGAAGCCCCATTGAAAAATGATACTCTTTAGGAACGATGTTGCACCTTCCTTATTAGTGAGTTTGTTTGCCCTTCGGGGAGACAAACTCGCCTCCGGCGCACCATTCTCCAGAATAGTAATTCCTTAATTAATTTCCTAAAAGGGCAAAGGGGCAAAAACGTGTTAAAAGTACGGGCCTGTCGAAATTAGTGCCATGAAAGGAGGAACCGATATTTTCATCGAAATAATTACTCCGATTATGTATAGTGCACCTACCTTAAATCCCTTTATAATATGGCCTGAGGGGACAAATGTGAAAAGAATGATATGCAATCATCAATCAAACAGGTACTTCTGCCGCTATTTTCAATTGCCTTCAGTTCTCCCTTTCATTGGATTAAAAGATATTCAGGAAATCGCGCCATTTGCCAAAAAAAATTGCCAGCACGTGTTTTATCTGAAAAATAATAATTTCACTGAAATTAGTACTTCAAGAACTACATGCATTCCAAGTTTAAGTCTTATCCGTTTGCGCTTTTTGATGGTGCAAAAATATATTAGGAAAAGTCGACCTAGACAAAAGCTTTGCCCTGAGGGGAAGCTCCACAAAAGTGAAGTTTCTTTCTGAACTCATCGTCGCCCCAGTTACGAATGTGCCATGTCTCAACTTTTTATTTCTGCTCAATTCGATGAGAAAAATAAGTCTTTGAAAACGCCACTCCCCAAAAAATATGCGCCCAGGGAATTTAGCGAATGCTGACATTCATCATGATCCCCTTGACATTCATGGAAAGTTTCAGCTTCCGATGTTCGGTGAACAAATATTTGAATATAAATCCCTCGGGAATTTGTGCCCCCCATGCCATTTACACCCAAAGTCTCATTCGTATTTAGTCGTATTTAGCTTTTTTTATGAGCATGGCGCTTACAAAACGAGAAGGAAAAGATAAAGCCTGGACGATTCCCTGGTCAATTCCCAGGCAACGATGGCTCCTAAATACCGAATGGCGGATTCCGAGAGGATTTGAATTGAAAATACTGTACGGTTTTCTTTAGGCGAATTTCTAAAATTCATAACAATTTTACACAATCCCTGGTCAATTCCCAGGCAACGATGGCTCCTAAATACCGAATGGCGGATTCCGAGAGGATTTGAATTGAAAATACTGTACGGTTTTCTTTAGGCGAATTTCTAAAATTCATAACAATTTTACACATTGGTGAATAAAAATCAGTTGACAAAATTTCTAGTGCTACTATTCCACTATGGAGTTCCAAAACTTTCATTTGAACCATAAATATACAGAATAATTAGTATATGTGGCAAAATCTGGGTATCTCGACATTGGCATTTCGCACAATTCACGTGAGGTTGGAATAGTAAAACCATATTTCACTCGGCGCATAGATCGGTTTTACTTTCGTCAGCTTACGTTCCACAGAATTATGATTGATATGACTTTAATTTGGCGCTAGAAGAGCTCAACTGTATAATGCCACAGATTATGAAATGAAATTTGATTTTCTTTCTGAAGATTCGGGGCACCCCTGTTTGCTACTCCAGTCTTGGATAAGGAGGAAACAGACTTCCCTTTTCTCACAGTACGGGAATTGGATATTCTAGTCAACAAACCTACTCTCAGCATGATCGAAGGAGGTTCAGAAATTGAGGAGATGAAGTTGATCAAGGAGAAATCTAGGAACATCTTAACGAAATGGTTCTCCCGCAGACAAACAATAGAGTCCGAGCGTATCGTCATCATTGGTCACAACGGAAATATCATAGAAAAGCTGAAGAACACAATGCCTGAATGGATCGTCAAATCTGCACTAGATACTTACTCAACATGGACAAACAAGTGTCTGGAAGAAAGAATAGAAAGGGTTCGTGACGTGGTTCAAAAGAGCCTCGCATTTTGCACGATATCCTCTGAGCAATGTATCACACATGACACTATTATAAACCAGGAGGAGAACTCTAGTGTTGAATCTGTGCCTAATGACGACTTCCCAAACGCTAATGAACCTAAAAATGAAGATAAATTTCCTCTACCCGAAATTAGTCGCAATGAAAAAAGCATTGAAAGCACTGTACTAGAAAAATATTCGCCCCATGAAGAAGTGCTTCAAATGAAGGAACTTTTGAAAAGTCTCATGGAAATTTTGAAGCCAAGCTTCATCAGCGCTATTATTCCGGTTCATTCCGAATGTGAAACGGTAAATGAGGGAAAGGGTTCATATGAGAAAGAATCCTGCCATGTGGAACAATTCTTAGGACTGAACGAAGAAATGAAGAAGCTGTCAATGGTAATAAGTAAAATATTCCATGCTGACAAAGCAAATAAGAATGCACACAACGTTGATGATGAGGTGATTCGGAGTGATGACGAGGATGCGTTTGATCGCCGATATAATTTTCCTAATGAAGAGGCGGAAATTGTTTTAGAAACTTCGATGAAAATGATTCAGCGTCTCATCAGCGGATTCTCTTTGAGCGACAAAGTGGGTTACATAGGTAAAAATACAAATGAGAACTCGGATGGATCCGAAAAAGTACCTTTGAAAGAACTATCACATTTACAAGAGTTCCTAGAACTAAATGGAGAAATGCAGAAGCTCGTTCCGGTTATTTCGGAAACCTTTCAGGATGACCAAGGAGACAACAGTGCAAAAGAGAACATAAATATGATGCACCATTCCGCCCAAATTAAATCTGTCTCCTACGATCAGCATTCAGATCCAGATAACATTATGCAAAACAAAGTTTCTACGAAGGAGGTAATAAAGTGGCAAATGCGCCAATTGAGAGAAACCCAAGAGGATAACCAGAAATTCCACCACGTTTTTGTACTTGGGGTTCAGGATCTCTTTCAACATTACACTGATCTCTGCTTTCAAGACCTGTTCAGTCTTCACCTGGGTCGTGCTCAAGGATATTTTTGGACTTTTGGCCGGGAAAGTGAACTTCCAGTAAGGTTCCCAGAACTCTATCCCGCAAATAAAGTTCTTCCACTCTTTAAACTTTAACGATCAAATTGTGAACGACCATTCGATCGATCAAGCTTGATTGTTTTCCCATTCCCAATACCCACTGGGAAGCATTCCCAACACGCACGTTTAACCAATTGCTATACGTCTATCGAGTTTGCAGCCCTCTTTCCTGGATTGTATCGTGTCTTGCCAACCATTGTGGAAATTTAACTCGTCTTCATTTGGTTATGATAGATGTTGGAAAGTTATTGCATGGTGGTGAAAAGGGGTTGGAGGTTGTTGAAACGATGCTGGCAGGGGTGTGCTAAAGTTGTGAAAGTGACGCAATTGAAAATAATCACAGTTACACACTTCTCCGTCTCGGTAAATCGACTTTTAGGACAGCCTGCATTATGCTTGGGCGTATGTATGTCCGCAGTGTCACGTGGCGCCTTTTTCTGCCCGGCTCCGGGTGTCTGTCTCGTTCTCTCGACCTCGCATTTTCCCTCCGGCCATTCCGGATGTCGGAATCCATTCTCGAGAAGGAAATAGCCCGGGGAGGGTTCATATGTCATGACGAAAGAAAAACTATGGAACGGCCGGGAAACTGATTCCGGGGCCTCCGGATAGGCGGAGAAGTATTTTTTCCACTACACCACAGACCAGGGGTCCGATACGGACTTTTCAGTGGGGACGTGCAAACGTCCCGGCGTATAGCACTTGGAGTCCCCTTTCATCCCTTAAGGAAGGATGACTTCCTCCCCGGGATGAGATCTCATCATCATATATCAATATTTCATCATCAGACCATGGGTGACATGCACCGAATCCGTTTAAGCTTAACTTAATCTGATCACACAATGGTCCCCTATGGGAATCAGTTTACATACATACATACATTTTCTTGGCCGCTTTTCCCAATTTAATGGGGTCGCAGTTCGAGCATCCCAAGGAGCGTCCTCCAATGATCTCGATCCTGGGCAAAAGATTAAAGCTCAGCTAGTTGGATGCCGAGCCTCTCGTGACAAAGTCGAGCGACGTAATAACTCCACCTTGTACGAGGTCTACCGACAGGTCTTTTGCCGGTCATCTTGGCCTGGAAGAGTCTTCTTGGGAGCCTCTTAGTGGGCATTTGGCAGACGTGTCCAAACCACCTGGCCTGAGACCCCTCGATCCGGAGAAGCAGCTGCTCGACGTGGAGACTCTCGCGGTTGGCAGAGTTCCCCATTCGATCACGGCGCGTTACGAGAGCACTCGACGCAAGAATCTCATTTCGGCAGTTTGTGTCCGCAATCTGGTGCTTTCGGTCATTACGCAAAGTACGTGACCATAGGTGAGGGTGGGGAGATAGACACTCTTAAATACCGAGAGTTTTGCTTCCCGAGAAACTTCCGATCTGGTAACCACGGTTCGCCAAAGTTTCTGCAGAATTGCAGAACCCTTGGAGATGCGGTTGTCGATCTCGTTTCCGTGTCGCCCATCACTCGAGAACCAGACTCTGAGGTACTTGAACTTCTTCACCAGTTCCAGTGGGACCCTACTGACATGTAGGGTGCACTGAACAGGATTTCTCGAGAGGACCATGACCTATGTATGGAGACTCTCAGTTTCATTTCCGCCGCAGTGCATTCGGAGTCGAACCGATCGAGCATGCTCTAGAGCTCCTGTCGAGAGCGGGTCAAAATAACGGCATCGTCGGCAAAGAGAAGTATCCTTACCGCTACGTCACCGATGTTGACCCCCTCCAAGCCAAGGCTGCGCCTACAGATCCTGTCTATGTACACGAGGAACAGGAAAGGTGAGAGGACACAACCCTGCCGGAGTCCAACGCGTACCAGAAAACAATCCGAACTCCTCCTGCTCACTCGGATGCAGCTTCTGCAATCGTTGTATAGGGACTGAACGGCTCGCAATAGCTGACCCTTGATCCTATACTCCTCCTGCAGCACTCCCCACAGTTTTCCTACACGTTCGTAAGCTTTTTCAAGGTCAAGCACTTGTCATACTCCCAATGTCTCTTGAGGATCTGGTGGAGAGTGAATAGCTGGTCCGTGGTGCTGCGCCCTTCATGAAAGGCCCTTCATGTACTGCTCCTCTTGGATGGCTTCACCTACGACTGCCCGAGCTCTCTTTTCCAGCACCTTGGAATAGACGTTACCAGGTATGCTGAGGAGAGTGATCCCACGATAGTTCATGCACTCCCGCGAGTCTCCCTTCTTAAAAAGAGGAACCACCACACCGATTTGCCAATCTCTAGGTGCTGTTCCCGATTACCAAGCAGCCTGCACATCCATACAGCCACGAGTATCCATCTGTACCCACTGCTTCAGTGTCCCGGATTTCATTCACACCAGGAGACTTCCCATTCTTCAGGCTAGCAATGGCGTGCAGAACTTTCTCCATGGCGAAACTAATCTCCGCGCTGAGGCTCCAGGTCGGGTAAGTTAATATCCACTGTTGGTGGGTTTATGACCTCTTCAAATTGTTATTTCCACATCCCAAATATATCTGCCTCGGCAGCCAACACCTCCCCGTTTCTGTCTTTGATGACCCGGAGCGTATGTTGCCTGGCTTGCCGTAACCTTCGGATGGTTTGCCAGAACTCATTGATGGCAGTGCGGTAGTGTGATTGCATTTGATCGCCGAATTTCCTTCACGCCTCCTGTTTCGCTTTGGCCACAACACGAGCAGTAGTTCGTCGCGTTTCGGTATAGCACGCCCTAGAAGAATCAGACCTACTGGACATGTACGACCGATAGGCTACCTTCTTGGCATTAACAGCCTCGCGCACAGCTGGTGTCCACAAGGGACATGGTGTTACCGTGAACCACTCCGATGCACTTCTTCCCACACACTCTTGCTGCAGCCGCCTAAACACCAGACCGAAATATAGGCCATTCGGTTTCTACATCTGACGTCTGGGGAGGTATTTGAGAGTACTTCTCGCCAATCTCCCTCCCCTCCCTCGTCGTCACGAGTTCCCTCATTGCGAAGGGCTTCCCACTTCACTCGTCTTTCAACGCGTGCGGTTCTCTGCCTCATTCTGAGATTCGCTCGTATCCGAAGTTTTCTGACCACTAGATGGTCGGTGCTCCGTTCTACTCCATGCCACACCCTCGTATCCATCACAAAGCCCCACAAGTCCGCCGAAACGATCACGTAATCGATCAGCAATTGCTAACACACAGTACCAGCCCGACTATCAGACCCCCTGTGCCAGGTAAACTTGTGGATATCTTTGTGTTGGAAGGTGTTGGTGATGGTCAGACCATTGCCAGCACAGAAGTCCAGCAACTTTCTGCCACTCCCGTTCAGGGTGGCTTCCCCAAATCGACCGATCACACCACTCCATGTAGCATCGTCTCTCCCAACTCGTATATGGAAATCCCCCATCAGCACAACGCGGTCGCCGTTTGGAATCCTTTCTAAGGTTCCCTCCACCTCCTCCAAAAACGCATCGTAATCAGGCTCGCTGTTCGACCCGTAGACCTGAACGACGGCCAAGACTCCGACTTGCTCCAGTCAGAGGCGGATCAGGGCGACACGCTCACTGACTGGGTTCCATTCGATGACGCTTCCTGCCAGTTGGGGTCTAATGAGTATCCCTACTCCAGCCTGAGCAAACACGGTCGAGTCGATTCCGCTCCAGTAGAGGGTCCATCCGTGGTCTAGGGTAATAGAACCGGTGCCTTTCCTCTTGGTTGAGGCTTGAGGTTGAGGTTGACTCTGATATATCCAGTCCTCTCCCCCTAGTCTCCTCCACGAGTTCAAGCTCCTTACCGCAGAGTGTTCCAAGAACGTTCCAAGTCTCGACGTTCAGAGTCCGTTGCCAAAGTCGTTTACCGTCCGATTCCGCTCCTGGCTACCTGGATGCCTTGGGGCATCGTACCGTGAGTACGCACTTTAATGATGTTTTGGTGTCAGGGGCTCCTTAACGTAAAGGACAAATACTAAAAATGACAGGAAAATGTCTGCAATGGTTTGAATGTTGTTTATAAAAATTTTAAGCTTGGGGGTCCAACAGACCCCCTTGCCCGGATAAGGCCCGGCGCCTTCAATGGCACCGCTTTCTTCCCCCATTCCACCGAAATATAGGGAGTTTCTTATGTTTTCCTGCCACGTTTCATTAGTAAAAACATTATCGTTGACCGTTTCGGCAGATTAGTAAGGCTCCATATCCGTAATTGAAATTTTATTAATTCTCAAGTTTTCGCCATTATTATTAATTGCACACACTTGAAACTGTATTATATGCACTATATTAGCATGCTAGCACGAAGATCGAGATCATCTTCATCGAGATCGCTCAACTTCTTGGACGTACTTTTTTGGCCATGAGTATGTTTCCATTTTAGTTGGAAGCACGATTTTCAGAAGCAAGGTAGCCACAGACTTACCATGGATTTGTCAAGCCCAGGAATACATCAAGTGGAAATATTCCGATTGGGAAACTGGACGAACCACTCACTTTATCCCACAAGTTCAAGAAAAGGATGAATGGGTGAAAACAGCCAAGACTCCTGGTGTGAAAGCCGAAAGAAAGCTCCTTCTGCTTCTAAATCAGCTTGGTCAAAGAAACAAGATGCCTATGTTCATACCATCGAACGATGGTGGCAAAATCACGTCCTACAGTCTAATTTGCAAAATTTTGCAATGGATTCCAAGACGTACCTTCAGCTTCTGGCAATGTAAGGACATTTCAGCATATATACAGGGTGGTGCACAAAAGGATGATCTTCATAGTTCATGTACCACATAAGAAGTACCTTTTTCTTGATAGAGTATATGGTTACGGAAGGCCTATATTATGGTTAAAAATGCCGCAGTGTAGCACTGCCTTCCGAATTCAGAGGGATTAATGCAACTCACGGGTATCACATGATTTACGTGCCTCTAGCTTGGTTCCCTGTCCTACACTGACATTTACAATTTGGGAATGAATGGACAGCAGTATGCATGAATGCTGTTTTCATTAGGGTTCAGTCGTTAAGCAATCTACCGGTAGTCACAAACAAAAAATCACGCAAATCCATGCACTAATTTGCATTAAGTTCCGCATAAATGACGAGGCTTGGAAAAAAAAATGTTTAGTGCATGCATGACATCCTTCAAAGTCGAAATCTGCAAACTATACCATTTTTCCTCACGTACTTAACATAGAACTTGTGTGTAACATAGTGTGACAAGGGAAGCAGACACCACATCTGACCGGGATGTTTTTATTGAATAATACTAAACATAGTAAAAATTTATTTTACAACACAATGGATACACTAATCCCAGTCACCCATACTACAACCTAAAAAGTAATGGTTCAGTCTGGAACACTTTGACGGTTCTAGACCCTTGAAACAGTTCCAGGTATTGTATTAATAGAACCATATGCATTGGTTCTAGGTGCGACCATTTTTTGTGCTTTCTCAAATTGGTTTGAAAATGGATCCCGTCAGGGATTGAAACGTAAATATTTTCATTGTAATTTGCTCAGAACTACACTCTAACACCGAATTTTGACACTATCTTCATGCTACCCAGCCTACCTTGCCTTTGTAGGCCACGTCTAATCACCTGAGTGCTGTGACCATTGGTGGTGCCTAGATTGAAGGTGGCGCCTGTTTCGATTAGTCACATTTTTTGCTCCTTGCCTTATCTAAAATTCGCTTTGACTTCGGAAGCCCCCCCCCCTTTAACTTGATTGATTCAACATCAAGTTTTCTACTAAGGTATATGGAAGTCAGCATCCTTTTAGGCTAAGGAATTTTCGTCTGAATTTTCGGCTTAGAATCCAAGAAATATGTACAGGGTCCGTCAGAAAAAAAAAAAACAGATTTTGTTTGTGAATTGAAATTTATTGTGCAATGTCACAAGAAAGAGAAATACAGATTCACATTTACCATATTTGGGAGATTCATCTTGATGGAACCAGATGTCGTCAATGTTGTCCAGATGTTGCAGTTGAGGATGCAAATATTCGGTCATGTTTCTGTACCTTTCTGCAGTCACAGTTACGGTTCCACCGTCTTCATTCTCGAAGTAGAACGGTCCCAGAACACGACGACGCAGCACATCAAACAGTAACTTTGGGAGAATGTAATGGCCGCTAGTGAAGTTGGTGCGGATTTTCATTTGCCCAGTACAGACCATTTTGTTTCTTCATGTCACCGTTCACATAAAAGTGTGCTGCATTACTCATGAGTAATTTATTGACTACATTCGGCACTGTCTACAGTCCAGTCCTTTTCAGAAATTTATTGACCTATTCGATTTTATTTTTTGAGACCACTTTTGCCGGCCGTTATGGGATTGGTTTGAAGACTACTGTGTCACAAGCCTCGAACACAAGCCTTGAACTTTTTGCCCAATGGATCCAATCATTTATGAAGTAGAGAAGTAGCAATCTTGGCCCTTCTAGTCTTCTCTTCCTGAATTGTGCATATCCTTTTTGCGCGTCACTGGTTTTGCGGTTAGCTGACTCCTGATGAAATCAACAAGAATTGTATCGATAAAAATATGGGTTTTATTGGCATTCACTATCGATCGGGTCAGCACTGAATCCCTAAAATGAAAAGCCCTACTTCCTGGCCACCGCTTTTGACCCCTAATCACACTTTCGATTACGCAGGGAAAAAGCGAATGCGTGGAAGAGATTCAAGCCTTTTTCATAAGTACCAACATGCATCCAGACATTTCCTAGTCGATCATATATTTCCCTACTCATCACATACGTCTGAAGAGGTGTATCCATCAGTATCACCATTTCAGAGCAAATGTTGTGAACTCCTATAGTTGTCAGTATGCACGAGTATGCCGCGATTTATGGGCGACATTCTAAACGCATAGTGCATACAACTAAGGGAGATTATGTTGAGAAGTGACAGAAGTTTCAACTTTCTGGTGTAAGTAGTTTGTCAGAAAAAAATTAGGAGACCTTAGAACTTGAACGCACCTCGTACAACCTAAAAAGTAATGGTTCAGTCTGGAACACTTTGACGGTTCTAGACCCTTGAAACAGTTCCAGGTATTGTATTAATAGAACCATATGCATTGGTTCTTACGCAGATGTACAACCATATGAAACTTTGTCGCTCTTGCAGAACCTTTGGAATCACCCATTGGTTCTAGGTGCGACCATTTTTTGTGCTTTCTCAAATTGGTTTGAAAATGGATCCCGTCAGGGATTGAAACGTAAATATTTTCATTGTAATTTGCTCAGAACTACACTCTACCACCGAATTTTGACACTATCTTCATGCTATCCAGCCTACCTTGCCTTTGTAGGCCACGTCTTATCCCCTGAGTGCTGTGACCATTGGTGGTGCCTAGATTGAAGGTGGCGCCTGCTTCGATTAGTCACATTTTTTGCTCCTTGCCTTATCCAAAATTCGCCTTGACTTCGGAAGCCTTGACTTAACTTGATTGATTCAACATCAAGTTTTCTACTAAGATATATGGAAGTCAGCATCATTTTAGGCTAAGGAATTTCGTCTGAATTTTCGGCTTAGAAGCCATTGTGAAGAAATATGTACAGGGTCCGTCAGAAACAACTGAAAGATTTTGTTTGTGAATTGAAATTTATTGTGCAATGTCACAAGAAAGAGAAATACAGATTCACATTTAGCATATTTGGAAGATCCATCTTGCTGGAACCAGAAGTCGTCAATGTTGTCCAGTTGTTGCAGTTGAGGACGCAAATATTCGGTCATGTTTCTGTACATTTCTGCAGTCACAGTTACTGTTCCACCGTCTTCATTCTCGAAGTAGTATGGTCCCAGAACACGACGACGCAGCACATCAAACAGTAACTTTGGGAGAATGTAATGGCCGCTAGTGAAGTTGGTGCGGATTTTCATTTGCCCAGTACAGACCATTTTGTTTCATGTCACCGTTCACATAAAAGTGTGCTGCATTGCTCATGAGTAATTTATTGGCTACATCCGGCACTGTCTACAGTCCTTTTCAGAAATTTATTGACCTATTCCATTTTATTTTTTGAGACCACTTTTGCCGGCCGTTATGGGATTGGTTTGAAGACTACTGTATCACAAGCCTCGAACATTGTTAAGACCCTTGAACTTTTTGCCCAATGGATCCCATCATTTATGAAATAGAGAAGTAGTAATCTTGGCCCTTCTAGTCATCTCTTCCTGAATTGTGCATATATTTTTTGCGCGTCACTGGTTTTGCGGTTAGCTGACTCCTGATGAAATCAACAAGAATTTTATCGATAAAAAAATAGGTCTTCCAAATGTCCAATGCAGTGGGTTTTATTGGCATTCACTATCGATGGGGTCAGCACTGAATCCCTAAAATGAAAAGCCCTACCTCCTGGCCACCCCTTTTGACCCCTAATCACACTTTCGATTACGCAGGGAAAAAGCAAATGCGTGAAAGAGATTCAAGCCTTTTTCATAAGTACCAACATGCATCCAGACATTTCCTAGTCGATCATATATTTCCCTACTCATCACATATCAGACTTCTCCACATAGGTAGTCATAGTGGTAAAGTCTCGTTTACAACACTTGAGGATATCAACAGTCATACGTGCTCATACGGCGCTAAATACCCGCTGTAAGATTTGCGTATCACGTATGTTGATCATATTTATTTTCATTGTGGTATACGTTTCAGACTTACTCAAAAATAGGACTTCAAATTTGTATCGCACCCCATATTGCCATATAATATTTAGAAAATGTCTATGTATGCGTTATCCTACAGACAGCACGATGATCTTAATGATTGAGGTAGTGGGTATTGATTGAGTGGGGATTGGCTGGAGTAGTAATGCATATTTTCTTTGATTGACAGATATGCAGAAATTCTGACATTGAATTGCACACATTAATTTCATGGCTATACATGAATATATGCATTCCTTAGATACAATTGAGTGGGGATTGGCTGGAGTAGTAATGCATATTTTCTTTGATTGACAGATATGCAGAAATTCTGACATTGAATTGCACACATTAATTTCATGGCTATACATGAATATATGCATTCCTTAGATACATTGCTCCAGTGTATTCCAACACGGCCTACGCAGCAAGAATGACAACCCAGAAGCTGAATTCCATCGCTGAAGACAAACTGGAAGTGTTGGTGAATGGGCCAAAATATGGGGTCTTCAAGGGTGTGGCTGGGACAGGCAAAACATGGCTACTCCAGGAAAAAATACGACATATCGTCATGTCTTGGTTCTCCCAAGGACCTGATCCAGAGAAGGACGAGAAGATCCTTTTCATCTGTGGCACTCCCCTTTTGGCCTCACGCTTGCGTGATATCCTACCCGATGTCCTCCTAAAATCCGCCATGGATGTTCTTTCCAAGTGGATCGGCAAGACAGATGTAAAAAACAAGAAGCGAAGGGTAAGACAGATTCTACATGAAAATCTTATCATCTGTTGCTTGGACCCTAGTCTGATGACATCATCGGTTCGTGACTTGAAGGGGCTTAAGGTAAACCATGAAACAGCGTCATGTGTTGACGGGGAAGAATATAATGATGAATTCACGTACTCGAATATCCACTCGAAAATAATATATTCCAGCTGGGAAATATTCCTATTCTTTGAGTTACTTGTAAGATCTGTAGTCTCGCTCAGACTAGAAAATATGAGTAGATGGCTGCTGAAAGTGGAACTCATTAGACGACTCTTCCAGTCTTTTACACCAACACCCGGAGCATTGAAACATTTGAAATCAAGCATCGAAATCATGGCATTAAACGAGGTCAACATTTTCCAGCTCTCGTTTGACGGATCTGTTGGTAAATCAATGGTTGGAATCTGTAACAGATTATCTGAATGTTGTTCCCTCTTGATGGATCTGCGTGCACCGATGCAGCATTCCATACTAAAGGACATGGATGTGATTTTCAAGACCCAGAAGCCCCAATTCGACCACATCTTCGTAGACGAAGCGGAAGACTTGTGCCTATATTACAATGATCTCTGGTGGACCTCACTCCATTCCCTTCGTAACGGAGGCGGAGGATACTTCTGGCAGGCATATGACCCACTTTACTTAACAAACACTCCGGATTCCCTGAAAAAGGAAGTAGAAGGTGCTCATTCGTTACTCACTGTCTATCGGAACCCAGGATCTGTCTTTCGTGCTTGGGCTACAGGAAATTTCTCATTAATGAGAGATTGCGACTTAATAAATTCTGGCATCGGCGACCCATGGTATAACAGAGAAGAAATCCGATTGGGGCACGATATACAGGGCCCCAAGGTAGAAAAATTTCGCGCCACCAGTTCCTGTCTCTCCAAGAAGATTCAATGCATCCTAAGAGATGAATTTGGGCGTGGGACATATGTTGGGGACATCGTCGTTCTTTTCGCAGATCATGGAGATTTCTATGTACACGGGGAACGATTACGGAGGGAAATGCAAGATGAAGCAGGGAAATCTTACACTGGCTCGGTCGCTGTTGAACTTGCTGGATCCTTCAAAGGAAGAGAGGCAGCCATTGTCTTCTTGATCGTCAACGGGAAAGCGAGAAGAAGAAACGAATTCTACCTAGGAGCATCGAGATGCGCGTACTACCTCATTATTTTTGAAATGGAGGCCAGCAAAGAAGACGACAAAGCCGGAGAAAAGAAACTCCTTGAAATCATCTCTAAACTCTTGCCGGGGGATGCACCCAGGGAAAGCCAGGTTGCACTTGAAAATGAATGGCGACGCTCATATCTCATGGAAAGCCTCGACGAACAATGAAATAAAATGTCCAAACAAGGAAGTGATGTTTCAAACGCTTCTCCCACAGCGCTTTTCCTGAAGAAGCGGTTCGTGCGCCCTCAATGGAGGTGAACTAAGACAGGAAATCAAATCCATATTCCATTAAGAACTGATTAGAGAAGTGTTAACTTGTCATTTCCTATCTCCCTTAATCTATGGATCCCCTCCATAATCCTCAAAGAAAAACCAAAGGTCATTACTTCTTTCCAAAGAATATACCCCGTTATTTATTGAAAGAATCATGCTGCTCAAAAGCGAAGCTATTTTCAACTTGAGCGTTCCCTACGAAATAAATAATTTAAAGTCGCGCTCAGAAGCTTCGAGGTTGACATCAATAAATGTTGCTTTCCTTGAACATCTTAATTGACAGTACATGAAATGCCACCATACTAAATGGTTCCATATATTGTCGCATAATTTCAATGGGAAACATACTGATTCATATTGTAGTAAAATCTTTCGAATGCAACTCCATTAAACCCATGAATTAGAGCATGTTTCAGCACGGGACGCGGTTATTTTCTCCCAAAGACAACTTGCCAGGTGAAAGACCAGAGCCATATGACACAGGAAGAAAGGCTTGCTTGTGTCGTCGCATTACCTGTTTGTACATCATTGCCAGTGCTTCTCATTTCCTCGCGTCTCCCGTTATTCATAACGTGAAGCTAGACATTTTTTCATTGATATTGAATGAATGTTTATTGAATTTATTGCACCAAGAGCATCGGGGAATGTATAATTCGATTGCGTTTGGAAGAAATGTGAAATTTGATATGTTGACACAATAATGGATCGGTTACCCTATTTCAAGTGAAAAAGTTGAATGGCTGAAGTTGCAAATTATGAATGAAGGTGGTTGTAGCATAGCATAATTTGTTCTAGGTGTTCCCCTTATTTGCCAGCAGTAGTGTATGCGTAATGAAATTCAGTGAATCATTGCTCAAAATGTCACTACTTCTGTCAATGTGTTCAAGGAGGTGTTTTTGAGAAGGATTATGTTCCATCACCGAAGAAAATAGATGCATTTATTGAAACTCCAAATCCTTCAACTTCAGGTAGAAGTTCAATTTTAGGGTACTTTAAACAAGTTTACTGTATATACTCAGCGATTGAGCGCTGTTGTGTCCATTTACCACAATCATTTCACTGACGATTTTCCTTAGAGCATTGCAATGATACCCTGCGAAAACATATTCATCTCAAGAAAGATATTACAGCCTCGATTATTAATACGTCGCCTTGAATCTTCAACATCAAAGTCCTCTTTTTGATTTCCTCATGTGGCACAGTTTTACATCACTTTCGATTGTAGCCTGACGTTAGGAAGCACACTACTTCTCGAAATGGTCATGCCTTCAGCGCTGAACGATCACAGAGAATGATTAATTCATTATAAACGTCGAATTTCGACAAATACAGTAAAAATTGCGAGTTTGTTTGCCCATCGGTCAAACTCACTATGGTCGCGCCTACAGCACTCCATAGTCCAATTTAGCGAATCGGTCATTAATTTATTTTCAAGGTGGCAAAAACCTATTAAAAGAATCTCCCTTTAGAAATTCGGTTCGAACCGAAATTTTTATTGAAATAATTAGCCGATTGTTTCTTGTGCGTCTAACTTCAAACCTCTTCATATTCTGCTATGAGCTATATATTTGAAAAGTGATATCTGCACTCACCAATCGAACAGGTGCTTCTGAACCACTTTTCAAAATTCTTTAGTTCCCTCTTTTAATGGATCAAAAATGATTCGGGAAAATGCGCCTTTTCTAAAAGATGTTCCCTCAGGGGCTTGACCTAAAAATCAATACTCGAATCAATACTATCAATACTGAAATCAGTACTCGAAGAACCAGATACATACTAAGTTTCAGCCATGTCCGTTTGCTCTTTTTCCTAGTGCAAAAATATATTCGGAAAAGCCAGAGCAACCAACAACCAACGCAGTGCCTGAAGGTATGCACCTCAAAACTGGGATTTTTTTCTGAGCTCGGTATCACGTCAGTTATTATTGTGCCAGGTTTCACCTTTCTATTTTTTCCCAATTCGGTAGGACAAAGGAAAATTATTTGAAAAAGTAACTAAACAAAAGTATGTCCCCAGGGCATACTTTTTTGGTTATTTTCAAATAATTTTTTCAAATAAGTTTTCAAATAATTGCAACGCCCACCCCCCATACTGCCCAAGTAACGGCAACAACGTTGAGTAGGTATGGTTGGGAGTGCCTAGAACACCCTCCCTACAGTATTCACCTCTCCTCATGTTATTTTCACATTCTCTAACCTCTAACGAAAGCCATGAAAGAAAGGCAGTTCAAGTCGGACGAAAAGGTGCAGCGCATGATCACAGACTTCCTCATGCGACAGCCAAAGTCGTTATTCGAACGGGATATCATGTTGCTAACTTCATGTTGGGACATATGTCTCAATAGGTATTGCGAATTTGTTTAGATAAATACATATTTTATGCTTTATTTCCGACTTGTCCACTTTTCATTTGAACGCCCCATATGCAGGTATGTTCAATATAGTGGGATGAAAAAAATTACTTAAAACGTCACCCCCCAAAAAAATATTCCCCCAGGGCATGCATCTGAAACGTAATACTTTTCCTGAACTGCGTATCTAAGTAGGCACGTCCATGCCAACTTTCAGTTTTCCGTGTCTACGTTTGGCCGAAGCAAGTATACAGGGTGGGCCAAAAAGTCCTTAATTTGAAGCTTCATAACTTGGGCCCCGTTGGACCAATATCAATTTAAAAAAAAAGCACAATTAAGGTTGTTTAATTTTCTTTCGAATGATGTATAATTTTAAGGTGTTTGCGGGAGAGAAATAGCCACTATTACAGTTTAAAAAGAAGCGACGAAAAAATTTCCTCAATTCTTTCCAATGTCGTGCTGCTGCTGTCGCCTGTTTCTCCCGCGCACCCCCTTTTCCCACGCGCCCCTGCATGATACGGATTGGTTGATGAGAGATCATGCGATCATGAGGCGAGTAACGTGAGGCTGTTGTAGATCATGGAGGGGGGCACATTGAACCATTTTTGGGTCATTAAAAGGGTCTGTGAGCGCATGAGGGATAAATTCGAAATTGAGGAAAAGGAACTTGGAATAATTGCCCATTTTCAAGAAATGATTTCGTCATTTTTTTTTAAAGTGTAATAGCGGCTATTTCTCTGAAGCAAACCCCAATAATTTATACAGTTTAGTGCAAAAGTAAGTGAACCCTCAAGCATTATGCATAAACATGCAAATAGCTTTTTTAAGAAGCAACAAAATCACAAAGCAAGTGATGCAGATAATCAATGAACAAAGCTGTTTATTGTCCTGGGTTGGCTTGAATGTTCGTGCTTCAGCCAGTGAATAATCAGCAAAAAA
>CAJPEV010001604.1:19664-62193 GCA_905338385.1 Darwinula stevensoni
AGCGGCTCTCATAGAGTGTCCTTGGAGGAACTCGTAGTAGACGATGGGGCGAAGAGTTGCTTGTTCGATCGGAGCCATGGCTGCCAACTAATGGCAGAAGCCGCCTTATATACCCCGAGGGCAGAAGCTTCGAGAACATTCCAGCATATACAAATGCAAAGCCTCGCCCATCATTCCTTTGAAAATTTTCATAGTTTTAGAAAGTGTTGCAAGACTTTCTTTCCAACCCAATAATTTCTCTAGAACTTGCTTAGAACTAGTGTCATGTCTAGCCTAAATCTCATGAATGAGATTCACGGGGAATCCATTTTTTAAATTCAATTTTGATTTTTTAGATATGTTCAATTTGTGCCCAATAATTTTGTTGTGCGATTACTAAGAATAAAGAAAAACGGTTACATGCATAAAAACATAAATACGTGAGAGGAAGGGTATAATGTGAATGGAACGGGGCAACTTGGGATATTCTCCTCTTCCTCTTCAAGGCCCTCCCTCCTTCAATCCAGGAAGATGCCATCCAAGCTATGACTTTTTCGGCCATAGGCTAGGCAAAATGACTCGCTGAAGGACTCAAAAACGGAGATCTCATGAGCGGTACGCAAAACTTGAAGAAAATGGGATCGGATGCGCCCACGGATGAGGAGAGGCGAGGCTGCGAAGGTCTGCTCTGACCAGTGAGCAACGTGAAAACGTTATTATCAAGAGGAGAGCCGCATTGATTGTAGAGCAACATAAGGCTGTTAACGCGGTGCGGAGAGTAGCGTGCTCTGTTGTGTACGGCTTGCCTCTGTCTTTCTCCGCTTCGAAATCAAGACTTCGACATGGTTGTTGTCATGAGCATGTTATGGTGTTCCATTCGAACCCATGGAAGTTTCCGCCCGAGTTGAAAACGTTGACGATAGAAAGAAGATGCGAACGCTTGCAATTTTCGCGAGTCAGTATAACAGCGCAAACGCGTTTGCTTCCTTTTCGTGCAGTGATTGTTGACTTTACCGGTAACGGTCCTTACTGTTTCAGCATCCAGCTAGGTCTATCATTTGACTACGACCAGACTACATCCATTTAATAATGTCGTTCCTCCGCTAAATCAAAATTAGCAACTAGCGTATGCTCAACTATACGTTTATGATGCAAATGAAGTGGTTTAATGGCATCGGCGCATGAAAATTCGGAATGGGAAGTGCGTCGCTGTTTGTTATCGATTGAGTAGGTGGCACTGGCAAGCAATTCCTGTACACCACACGAATTAACATACTGAATGTGTCATCCATCGCACAAAAGTCAGGCGATGATTCGAGCTACCGACGTCATCGTTTTGGGATGAAGCGCCGATGGCGCCCGTTGAAGCGCTTGCAACGGTGGAACGAGCGTTGCGAGGCTCGATGGACGATGACCGATTGTGTGGGAATGTAGTTGTGCTGAATGGTGACATTCGCCAAGTGTTGCCAGTCGTCCGCAAAGCATCTTGCGGTTAAATCATTGAGACTTGCATCAAAATGAGCTCGTTGCGACCGTCGTACCCAACGATTCCTTTGACAAAAAACATGCTAGCTGCAGCAAACAAAATTCTATTTACGTGATGTGGGCAGTGAAACATTTCTACGAGTACAGGGCCATCCATCTGCGCTCTCCGTGCGATTACCAAGCAATCGATTTAATCAAGTCCGACCATGCCTCGGCCATAGGTAAGTACCGTAAACACGTAACGGACGAGCGCTCAAGCGAGTTCTAAGACCAATAACTACCTGGCTTCGTCCCGCTTTGACCATGACCGTGGTAATGGCTGTTACACCATAAGAAAGGAGCACTTCTTTTTCAAATCCGTTCGTCGGGATTATTTTTGTTCGTTATGATATAAACTTTCCGTTTCGTTCGCACGTTTGTCCCGTTTCTTGATCTTGCATGGTTCCTTCCACATTAATTTACTTTACCCATGTTTAACTAATTTTGCGTATAATTCGCGTATATGGGCAGATGTAGCACGCTGTGCCTCAGCATCTCTGTGATGCATATCTCTTCCATCGTTTAGTAGCTCACATTTTGGCCGCTGGAATCTGGCCACGACTGTTCTTAATTGATGAACAGTGAGAAAGAAGTCTATGTACGCGTAGAAGACCGCAATTGCGGCCATAGGCCGCTAGTCTCTATTGAATGAGGTAATGAATGACTGATATCACGGATACTTTACATAACCTTAAGTGGTGGTCCACCCTCTGACATGTACTGTAAAAAGTACAGTCAGAGGTAGGTCAACGGGAGTGGAAGCGATACAAAGTACCTTTATATGTGAGAATTTTCATATTTGCATGATATCCCTATCTCTTTGAGGGGAGCGTTTTTACTCGCGGAGGAGGAGAGTAATTTTACTCCTTGGCGATGAAACAAATTCGCTCCTTTCCTAAAGTGAAATGGGAGTGAAACTGGAGTTAGCTATTTTACTCTCTTTTTTGAGAAAAATCGCTCTCCTTTTTCGAAGAGTGTACATTGTGAGACCCTCATGAAAGGCCCTGCTGATAGTTTCCTTGAACGCCAGCAGTCGACATGCAACAGAACATGCAATTCATCACTTGCTGGATGAATTTTTTTATTTCAAAATTATTTTATGTATTAATATAACGAAGAAAGATGATGCTGGTGACTCTTCTGACTCTCATGTTCATGGATTTGCCCTTTTTGTGAATTCACTTCCTAGATTCATACGTGGTATTAGGATAATGCGAGTATAGGCGGAACCACTTTCTTCCATATTTGTTTCCATTATGTCATGGCAAGTGATTCTTATGCTGTGAAGTTTGGCAAAAAAAAAATTCAGCAATTAACTCATAAAGTGACATGCGTTCACTGCTGAGTTTTGTGTCGATCGCTGGTGATCAAACGAATTGCCTTTCCAAGAGAAGTACAGTGCTTGGACTCGTGAAAGTGGAGGATGAAGGATCCTTTTCTCTGGAGCATGTCCATTAGGAGGACGACGTCGATTGACATGGCGCACCGTGGTGCAATTAAACACATTGCAACCAGTCCATTGTAAACAAAAGAGTATTCAATACGCCATAGCGAGTAGCTACAGGAAACAGAAGTACACCACTCCGACCGTTTTTAACAGCAGTAGCACCTACTCTTTTCGAGGAGAAAGATGACACGCCAACTATAATGTCGCAGTGAGAGGTTTTAAAACATGTTAAATAAGAAACAGTGTGCTTGGCTAATAAAAAAGACGCGCGCTACTTCTTTGCCTTTTATGACCTCATCAAAACACCGTTCCAAGAGTTGGAACTGGAAGCAATCATTAATATCGTATTCTACTGTGGGACTATACTTGTCTTTTACTTTGTGTTGCACAGTCGTCCAGTAGCCCTTTGTTCACATTTGGAGTCCATGAGTGACACCGCGCTTATCTACAGGATCATTTGAGAAGTTGACCAATGCGTGGCAATCTCTTATGAACACTATTGGATGGAATGAACGTAAACTTGTAGGGTGGACACTAGGTGCCTGCGTTACTCGTTCCCGGTGAGAAATGCAGCGAAAGTTGAGGCCACCGCCTCGTAACCATCGATAAACCTGTACAGAGTGCAATCTCTCGGCGCTGATCGCACCATGGCGGGGTACAGCCAAAGCACAGCATGGTGCACCTCCATTACAATTCCCTCTGCTATTGCGTGGTGCGCCGGGACGATACTCATGAAGGAGGTGTGTGTGAATTTGGCACCGGGTGTTGCAGAACTTATCTGGGGCACGAATGTAACTCTGTTACATAAACATGTTTAACACAGTTGCACACCCGGAGTGGCTTCGACTTTCCAGTCGTTCTTATAATATCGACCATTGAGGTTGAAACTGTTCAGGAGTGCTGACGTCGTCTCATTCCTGTTGCAATGTGTGCCTCATTGGGTACTGCCACCGATGTATGCCGTCATTTGGTCACCTAATTTGCATATATGGCGATGATGGAGTCCTTGCTGTCAGCTGCTTTCTTCAATTGGTTCGAGTGCAGCATGCTTCCGACAACCACCCTCCAAGTTTCGGGTCATTCCGTCCAATACGTTTCGCAGAGGACTACCATTCATTAGTCAACTTGAGTCACCTTGTTGAAACTTAAACAGTGCTAAGCAATATGCTCAACTCAATTTGGAGAATGTTTGGAAGATGGAATTATTTCCAAGGACCATCTAGTTCAACCGGAAAAAATAAATTTAAGGGGGTTTGTATAAATAGCGCTTTAAGAGCATCAAAGATGGTACGGCTTACCTTTTAGCACATTTTTGAACGTACGCGTTCAGAAGCAAGAGTAGAGTTGCACAGTACACCATTTCACTTATAACGTTTTCAGAACGAAGCTCGTGTACGTATGATGACAGTACTAGAACTAACGACATCCCACATATATCGTTCAACTTTCCATAGTGGAGACACCATTCACTCACATTCATCAAAGCCATTCAAGTCGAAGAAAAACGGATCCCCCAATATTCTCTTCGATGTGGAGCGGAAGAAAAATTCTGCAACTATGTAGGTGCAAAGATGTTTCATTATTCCAAAATATGTATGATACATAGAAAAGTATTCTTTGTGCCAGGAACCTTCCGACCATTCAGTAGTAGACCTGGAAATAAATTTAGCGGTGTAGGAGCTGTTCAATAGGAAATGCATAAGCGTCTATGGTTGAAGGACTCACCCGATCGCTGGTCAAACTATGCTTCAGATACGTATTGTGAGTCCCCATTCGAGACTCGACCAGTATGCTGTCAGAATGGGACGTCCTGGAGGACGGTTCACTTCTGGCTTCTTTCCTGGCTTCTCTTCTCTAATATTTGAACATACCGCGTCGAGTTCAGGCGTGAGACATAAACACAAGCAAGCTACGAAGGAAACGCTTCCTCACCCTTTTCCTGAAGTTCTCGAAGTTCCTGCCCTTTTTAGCAATTGTGAATCGAACCACTTGCCTCAGCCGTCGATTGAGGAGGCAGTGGAACACAAAAATCAGCAAGCCCTGCGGGAGGAAGTGAAACGTGAAAACTTAATATTTAATCGTAATTGAATTCCATAGGATCTGCTAACAATAATAAGTTGGAAGAGTTCCTCAGCTTACGAAACAATCCATCAAACCGTGATGAGGCATTAAGGACATCATGAGCTAAATAATACAGCTGACGTCAATGATGAAGGTTCCAGAAGAGAAAACTACTCATATGACGCATGGATATACATGAATGCATTCCACACAGTGATAAATAAACCAAGGAATCATCATCGGATTATAAATATCTATTTCACAATGCTCTGGGTTCGAAATTATATTTTCACCCAATGAAACATTCAAGTACCAAATGCCTTTAAAGCATGTAAGCGCTCAAAAAAATCGATACTGTGATTTTTATCGCAACAGACTGCAAAATGTATGGCATTGTAGAATGCCTAATATGAAGAATATTTTTCAAACTTGATTTAAAGCGCCCTTCGCTCTCAACAGCGATTCGTGTATCAATAAATGTTTCCGAACAATTTCTGAACCAACGGTTCACATCCTGATTAAATCGACTTTCTGCGCATAAGTAACGATGCATGAAATGAAGCATCCTTTGAATCAATATGAGCACAGATCTCCAGAAAGTAGCACGAACAATGGACACTCCGCAACTGCTACCACTTTTCCATCTGCTTCTATCCCCAGTGAACGTACATCTCCTTGGGTTTGTAGGTTGGCTAAGGATCGTCCGTGCTATCCCTGTGGGTTGTCCTCAGCATGTGTCTAGAGCAGTCCAACATTGTCTGCAATCGTCATGACGATTCAAAAATAAAGCAAAATATTAGAAAAAGGTAGTCCTTACACGTCGCTTTTCCGACCGGAATGGCCAACGTTCCCGCTATGGCTAAGCGATCGTATGGCCAAAACCATGAAGAAAACGTTGAGCAGAATAATGACTAGGACTGGGCCAGCAAAGGTCCATATATAATAAGGCGATGATAGCCAGCAGCTGCGAAAAAAGGATTGGGAACACGGATAGATCAACATCTGGGGGATGTAAATCAACAGGGGTTCCCATGAACAGAACATAGCCACGATAGATCGTATGTCAAGTATTTCCTAATGGTTTCCACTTGTAAAACACTCTGATGAGATATTGCTCTTATTCAATGTGTAAGTATTGGATTTCAATGGCTTTTGACTTTTTTGTACGAGTAAAACTTGTTTTATTTTCTTTATGAACGGAACCGTTCTTTCGTGTGTGAAAGGACGATGCTGGAAACGAATCAAGTGGAGTTTTCTAGCAACCGATTTCTCGGAGAGGTGAGCGGAGAGGACGAAATCATTTCTTACTATTCTCCATCTCCATATCCTTGTGTCCTAGTGCCGAAGGACACAGCGGCCGTGATGCCAACAATCCCGATGGGAACAGCATATCCGACCATGTAATATGCTCGAGTGGAGAGGTAACCGGTCGGAAAGACTTGGACGAGTTGCCGATAGACGAGCAGGCCCTCCAAGGCCATCCACAAGAATGCGGAGAGGAATATGAAATGCAGAAAAACTCCGGAGATGGCGCAACCGACCTGCAAGAAACTCAAAATATCAAAAACTGCAAGGTGAGTAAAAAAAAGTATGCCCACCTTTTCACCAAGTGACCTAATTACCTAAACGCGATTGCAATCCAATAAAACCCATGAGTTATTAACAATCAGCAGGTGGCAAATACTTTTGTTCCGCCCTCTTGAATGACATCAACGTTCTTTCTTAACGAATTTCAGTTTAAGATTTAACTTTCAAGTGTTGATGCAGCACGGGGTAACGTGATGAATATAAAAAATTTATTTCTATTAGAAAAATGTGAAAAACGTACAACTGGAAAATGAAAATTTAAATGCATTGTTGTGCACGCTGTGAAGTCGAAAGGAACGAAAGAAAACAAAGTGCGTTCCTCTACTTGACTTAAAGAAAGCTCAATCATGAGGAAGTTCAAATGCGACGAGATCAAATGAGGCTGTAGCAACACAGGTAGCACAACACGTCGGGTCCACGTTGGCTGTGCGTGGGGGAGCGTCGGCGTGCATCGCAGTGGGCTGTCCATGAAGATCCCACTGCGACGCTAGTATGGCAATCGAAATATGTCCTATCTGTGGGCATCCCATCCATCTTAGTCATTTGAACAAACAAGGTTTCCAAAATGTAGTGAGACTGTGCCTAAATAGCCGATATTTCAATGGTATCAGTGAATGACTCGCTAAAAGACCCCAGTACTTTACACGCGGTTCCTAATTTTTCCCCAGAGACAACGTAGGGGAAGGCCCCCGAAGTCCTCAATACATTTGCTGAAGCAGATTAAACTGTCCAAACAGCAAAGCAGAAACGTATAGTGAAGTACATATTTTGTACGTTATGAGGTACAAACGTATGTCGTAAAATACGTTCATTGGAAAAGTACCGAAGCAAAATGAGGTTCAAATGCAAAAGGTACGAATGGGGTATTTTCTTTAGATTTCCATCTGTACCTCGTTTTGGCTTAAGGGCGTTTGAAAGATTTGCTTAAGAACCACATTCATCAGTTTTGAAGTGAGCTTCAATGACATCCTCATCCAGCCCCACGTCTCCGACAGTCAGCGAACTGTCATGGATAAGGAAGATCCTCTTACACCATCATATTAGAGGAAACGGTGACTCGGCAATATCTCCATGACGCTACAGAATGTGCTGACGGTCTCTTAAGCAACACATTCTCCAACTGTCATGGATGCAGTACGTAACAAGTTCACCCCATTGAACAGGCAATATGTTCCGTTTACTCAAAGTTGGCAACACATTCGTGTTAAAGAAAGTCCTAACCTCTCAGTTTATACTTCTCTGGCCTCTTTAAAAATTCTAGCATTTAAAAATTTCCAGAATCATTCATTGCCATTGAATATAATATAAAAGTATATTAATACTTTTACCAAATCCTACTTCACAACTACTAATATAATGGTGAGAAGAATACAGGGAAAGGAAGATAACTCTTCTCCTAAGGCAAGGCACGTCCTGACTTGATCACGAATGTTCGCGGAAACATGAATGCCTTCTTATGCCTAATTTGAGTACTGTATCGGGAACTCGGCCATCCGGGTCTGCAACGTACCAATGTGTACTTCTGCACCACAAGCTCACAAAAGTACGCACAGAGGTACGAATGAGTACCCTAAGGACACAGATATGTACTTCTCACATTTGTACCTCTCTTTGTGTGACTCCTGGCAATTGTGGAGGGAATGATTCAAGTTGGGGCCTGACTCGACAGGCTGAGGATAATTTAAAGTTTTCCAGATTAGGTATGCCAATTCATGAAAATTGCAATGGCTCGGGAGGGAATCATGAAATTTATTGGTCAATGTGGAATGTGAAATTCATTTTAACCATAATAACATGGTGAACACTCGACACCTTCCAGTGGGAATTTCAATATGGTATTCTATTTATTTTTTACTTTTGAGTTGTACAATAATGATTTTTGTTGATTTCCCCGTTCCATATGGATGACATATTTCATTGAATGGAATAGCAACCTGGTAGGTAGAAAGAACGTCCGACAAAAGGTGATCTGAAAATGACTTTGCGCTTCTGGTTGCGTAGGGCCATGCGACATAATTAAAATAAAATGAAAGAGGCTGGTATAACTGCATGGCAACCTTCACTTCCAAGACAATGACGAAGTGCAATGAAGATAAGATATAGTAAAGTGATATGAACTCGGAACCTCACCTCTGATAAGTTGAAGACTTTTCGATCGATGAGCAAAAGAAAAAGAATATGGCCCAACAAAAGGCAGAGGCACAACTGGATGTTCAGCTCCCTGGACTTCGGGCTTGCATCTCTGAAAAAAGATGAAGCTTCAAAGATGAAACAAATTGCTACAAAAACGATGATAATCGCCAAATCTGATCGGGAGGTATGGAAACTGACTTATTCATGTGGAAAACGGCCAGAGCAAGTATGAGTCCGATTATAGAGAGGGAGGATAAAAACATGGAGAGTACTTCCAGCGGCAAGCTACGTCCCTGAAAAAAAAACCAAAGCATTCTGATTGTTGTTTAGTCTCTTTTCTGCGATGCATTGAGAATTAAGTTTTTCTGACTCACGACATAGCCGTGTAGGTCCATGAGAACCCCAAAGTTGGTCAGATGCATGCATTCACACACCGTCTGATCCCTGTCAGAGAACACCGCACGGCAGCCCGTCGTGTCCCAATGACCCCTGGAATATGCGAGTAATTGGACTTATAGACATCCTGTACGATTTCGGAAATCGTGGTATTTTCAGAAATGGTCCGCGCGTAACTCTTCGGAAAAGTTCCAAAAGGTGCAACGATGGCTTAGGGGGACAAAGGTTGGTTCTTCTCCTTCGTGTAAGTTCCTCCATATGTCATGGTACGGAGGGTTTCGGGGAGGACGCAAATTTTCCATAATGAGAGTGACGGGATCCCGCAGTTCCAATGTTTCGTCCACTTTCATAGGCTTCGAGTTTTCAAACCTTAAGTGGCAGAAGACGAGAGGGTTTGACGTTCTCTTTATGTCAATTTAACCTTCTCTGTTCTACCCCTTTTACCGAAACGCTCACCAACGTATGCGCAAAACTACAGGTGGCAACAGTAGATTTAAATCCCGTATAGAATACAGCACCCCGACGCAGGAGTAAGAGTTGCCTTGAAAAAATCCTTCGAATGTCCTGGGCAACCGCAACTGCGTCTTGCTTTCGATACTGGGGAACGTGAGTGGTTTTGATCCAGCTTTCTTCTTACTTCCGTATACTTCAATCACTAGTGTCGATTTTGCCTGTGCAAACTTCAGGTACTGATCAGAACCAGTGAGCTTTTCCGATAAAAGGAGACAGTAGCGACTAACAGTCTTGAGGAGGGACGAGAATGTTTTCGTCCGATTCACCTGTACAGACGTAAACGTAATAAAAGCGGTTGACTTACGGAACTGGACATGAAGGGTATCTTTATCACCAGAGTGGTATTATGTTTATTCTAGTGAAATTGTTTCATAATGCATCCCTACAAGTAAGTTAGACTTGATGTAGAGGTAAGGCAAGTAATAGGTCATGCCCAGGAATAACTCCATTTATGAACTTGTATTTCCCACATGGCTTTTATTACTATAATACCTTCCGACTACCCTGCATACGCTTGTGACAACAAGCGAGGACCCTTAATGATGATTTTTCAGGCAAAATATTTCCTTCATTGATATGTGTCACTGCTAATTTCATTGTTGCAGTAGAATATATACGGCATAATTATTTCCTTCAGCAATATTTGCCATATGTGCACAGCTCTGGCTGTGGGTAACGGTAACTCCAAGTTTTTTTCCTTGTCTCAATGAAGATGTACTCTCATTGAATTGTGGCCAATCGAACATGTTCCGAATGTTGTACTGTGGAACATTTCTGGAACTCTTTGAAAGGATATCTGAAAAGCATTTTTTTATCCATTACGAGGGTTGTCCGAAAAGTTCTCTGTATTGATTTTTGAAATGAGTTACGCTCGATGAATCTTTATTAATTTTTGGTACTAATAATATATAATAGTATTCACTGAGCGAAGTTTGGTATACATTTAGCTAAATTTACACTCACTGCCGGATATTGCATAGTCACTGTGAACGCCTCCATCGTGCAATAACTATTCTTGAAACATGAAATTTCGCTCACCTCCGAAATCTCCTTCCACCCGTCGGCAGCCCTGAGGACTTGGTCGGTGACCGATGTGAAGTTCGCGAGGAACATCTTAGCGCTTTCCATAGCCGTGTCATCTCCGACGAAGCTCAAAAGTTTGGAATTCACCGTCTTCTGCTCTCCCAAACTGCAAGAGAAATACAGTTAAATTGGAAGAGACAAGATGGGGAAAATGGCTTTGCGAGTGGTTGCATACGCGTTTTGATGTCCAGGCAACAGTAGATTTAAATCCCGTATAGAATACAGCACCCCGACGCAGGAGTAAGAGTTGCCTTGAAAAAAGCCTTCGAATGTCCTGGGCAACCGCAACTGCGTCTTGCTTTCGATGCTGGGGAACGTGAGTGGTTTGGATCCAGCTTTCTTCTTACTTCCGTATACTTCAATCACTAATGCCGATTTTGCCTGTGCAAACTTCAGGTACTGATCAGAACCAGTGAGCTTTTCCGATAAAAGGAGACAGTAGCGACTAACAGTCTTGAGGAGGGACGAAAATGTTTTCGTCCGATTCACCTGTACAGACGTAAACGTAATAAAAGCGGTTGACTTACGGAATTCGACATGAAGGGTATCTTTACCACCAGAGTGGTATTATGTTTATTCTAGTGAATTTGTTTCTTAATGCATCCCTACAAGTAAGTTAGACTTGATGGAGAGGTAAGGCAAGTAATAGGTCATGCCCAGGAATAACTCCATTTATGAACTTGTATTTCCCACATGGCTTTTATTACTATAATACCTTCCGACTACCCTGCATACGCTCGTGACAACAAGCGAGGACCCTTAATGATGATTTTTCAGGCAAAATATTTCCTCCATTGATATGTGTCATTGCTAATTTCATTGTTGCTGTAGAATATATACGGCAGAATTATTTCCTTCAGCAATATTTGCATATGTGTACAGCTCTGGCTGTGGGTAACGGTAACTCCATGTTTTTTTCCTTGTCTCAATGAAGATGTACTTTCATTGAATTGTGGTCAATCGAACATGTTCCGAATGTTGTACTGTGGAACATTTCTGGAACTCTTTGAAAGGATATCTGAAAAGCATTTTTTTCTCCATTACGAGGGTTGTCCGAAAAGTTCTCTGTATTGATTTTTGAAATGAGTTACATTCGATGAATCTTTATTAATTTTTGGTGAGCACTAATAATATCTAATAGTATTCACTGAGCGAAGTTTGGTATACATTTAGCTAAATTTACACTCGCTGCCGGATATTGCATAGTCACTGTGACCGCCTCCATCGTGCAATAATTATTCTCGAAACATGAAATTTCGCTCACCTCCGAAATCTCCTTCCACCCGTCGGCAGCCCTGAGGACTTGGTCGGTGACCGATGTGAAGTTCGCGAGGAACATCTTAGCGCTTTCCATAGCCGTGTCATCTCCGCCCATGCCATCGATAAATTTTTCGAATAACGGTTCAAGGAAACCTACAATGGCTTCGATTTCGCCTCCTGATAGTTTTTCTTCGCTTTCGATCGCCGAAGTCAAGTTGGATAAGATTTCCAGAGGATTCGAATCGTTCAGCTGGAAAATCATACGGTTATTTGATCACAGCTTTGATCATTATTGCCGAACTGATCACATTCTCAGATTCAAAGAACCTGAGAAACATACCAATCCCCAAAGATCATCGATCCAATTACTCAGTGAATGACAGGAGTCATGCATCAACCATCCACGTTCGGAGCAGTACCGTCGCTGCTTGCCGTACTGGCCATCGGGACAGGGCGTTTCAATCATGTCTCCCTCCAAGGCGTCAAAGAGGTTGTCATCTGTCGTGCAGTGACGGACTAAAATAAAGAAAATTTACTTAACCCTTAAGCGTCGGTTCCCACATATACACGTCGGTCTATGTAAGCGCGGTTGACTTTTATTTACGCGAGTTTGATTAAATCCGTCGCGTGTAAGGCATTTCCCAGAAATTTCATCTGGAGGTTTCGACACCTCTTCCATTCCTCCGCCCAAAGTGTACCTTTCTCAGAGGCGCGGTTCAGTTGGTATAAAGTCATGTGTCAACTTCAGTGTATATACTATTGATTACAATAACTACTTTGCAAATCCAGGGGGGTCGGTTTAGCCGCCTGTGGGGATGGTTAAGTGCCACCTTCCCCCGACGCAAAAGGGTTAATAGACCCATGTCACATCCTTTTGAAGGAGTTTCAAGGAAAGGGACGGTTGGAATGATTCAGGTTGGGTATCGCTAACTTCCCATATCAACCTTGACATCCACATACGACGTTGATGCATTTTCAAATCTCTGGAATGGATTGCTGATTGACACCAGGGATGCATTGATCTGTAAAAGGAAAGTTCTTAACGTCTGGTAATATTTTCAGGAAGTTGTTTCAAGGGGTATGAGGATTTTCACAAGGACGATCTCTGAGGTTCGTATGACCCAAAATAACTACCTTATTCGTATGTCTAACCTACCAGGATACGGAACCCAAGGCCAAAGTATGAACTGCATCAAGTTCTTCAATTCTCAAAGAAAGAAACAAGCAATAAACAGTTAGGTTCTGTACAGGTAATGGTTGCTTAGGCTGTTCACATATCGCTGTATTAAAATGCATATTGATGTCATTGGATCCTCTCTTTAATAGGGAGAAGACCAGCTCCGCAAAAACGAAGTATTTTGCTGTCCACTGGGTACAATTGTTGAAATGCAAACATTGCAAACAATGCCCGAACGCTTTTTCCTTTAATTCTATACCTGATATTAGTACCCTCTCCATTCTTCAGTGAATGATTATGCATGAAGAGTGGGGCTCATATTATGGACATATCGTGCTGCTGTTTGGATTCAACATCTCAATCGGTTGGGATAAAGACAATACATAAATGAAGTTGATGGTGAAGGGGCGAGGGAATCCTTGCTTCCCCCTGTTCCATTCTTTGCTGGAGTTAGTTTAACGGATTCCTCGATATTGTCTATCCAGTTGTACAGAATGGTAAAAGTCCATTCTAAGTTGCCCTCCATGACACTGGTATAAAATCGAATCCTAACTGTTCTGCCTCAATAGGCGGAAGCAGTCCCAATTTTTCAAATAACCCTCATCAGAAAAGTCTACCATTATTCTGTTGGTGCGATAGAAACGTAATGACTGTTCCATATATTTCCATTTATTGAACGGTATGTTTCATGATTACATACTGTACCTCCCATATACCTGGGTACATTATTTTTGAAAAATTACATTTCCGGCAAGAGGATGCATTCAGCTAGCTGGGTTGTCAATATGAACGTGAAAAGGGGAGTATCAGTAAAGCGAACGCAGCTCGAGAACTCACTACAGCTCTCTTCGCTTTCGACGAATCCAGTTGGGCAACTGCATTTTCCTTCAAAACACACTTCGTTTTCAGCATCGCAGCCAACAGCGTCTTCGCATTCCTCTCCAAAGCGAGGCAACCCTGTCGACAAAGATATGCTCTCTTTAACGTGACTAAGGATTTACAGGCAGCAGTCCTCGTGCCATATCTGTGAATCTGCGACCCATCTGACTTTAAATTTCCTAAGGAGCTTTCAACAATACTGAATATTAACTTACGCGACACTCTCTGAGGCTACACACTTGACACATCCTTCCAATCAACCCAACTACCCATACACTGACTACCGAGGATGTAGGTCTCGTTATGAACACAAACGCTTTGCCCTGCTGGAGAGTTTGTATTTAGCTACTTAGAACATTCTTCGCGGGGAAACTCTAGTCTCCCTCAACATTAAAATGCAAATGATCAAATCTGGTCACAGAACATGCCAGAGATATTCGAGATCATTGAAAAGATTGAACGAGAAAAAACTCTCCACTCTGCTATTGATTTAAGATCATGTATTGGATGCGGCTCCTTGTTTAAATATCCCTCAATGGGTTTTATAGCATCAACTTCCCACAAACTTTCATGGATTCGGTTGGCTACGTTTCAAATATGTATATATTCATAACATTGTGGGCTAATATTGAGCTACGTCATGTAGATACATACTATCTTCTTGCGCTTCGAGTACTCTCTCCGCCCTTCTCATCCATGAACTCACGGCATTGAAGACGTTCTTGAACATAACCCAACGAGCACTGACAGGTGAGGATGTCATTCCCATCCGGGAAACAATCGGAATGCTCGGTTGAGCACGGAGACTCCAGTTCATCGACGCACTCTTCCCCGAGGCGTGGCAGTCCTGCAACATATGATGGTTCCAAACACAAGTTTTTTCTCCGTATTTATGACACTGTGAGGAACTCAAAAGGGGACGAAAAGACTGACTGCAGTTGGAATCGGATGTGACGAAACCTTCTTCGCATCGGCACTTTTCTGAACCCGGATCTCCAACGCATTCCGAATAATCCACGGTGCAATTTGTTAGGCTGGCGTTACATCGTTCGCCTAGAGCTGGATTCGATTTAACTGCAAAAATTGCATTTATAAGCAGGAATAGATGAACTACGAAATAAAAAACTACAAAGTATATTAAAAACACCAACTGAAGAAAATTTGGTGAGAAGGTGCATATTTTAAATAAAATTTACTTCCAGTAAACAGTGAAGGAGGAGTAAGAAATACATGAACAAAGAGGGAAAATTTTTCATTTGACTTCACATTTTATAAGGCATATTTTCGTGACATAGAAATGCTGTATTCTAAACATAGAAATACAGTTGGATTTTTTTTAGCGACTCCACGCGTTGAGGAAGGAATGAAGGAGTTCAGGAGGAAGTGGATGAGACTCCACTCACTGCAGACGCTTCCTTCCTGGACGTATCCCTCAACGCATTCACACGTTGAATTGCCTCCTTGTGTGGCGCAGTTTGCGTGTTCTGTGTTGCAATTCTGCGCGATCGGATCGCAGCTTCCGCCCAGCCCGACGCTATTCTCTGCCACTGGAAAGCGGCAGCGCATATTCGTGAACAAGGCAAGTTGTCATTTCCTCGTATTCGATATCTCTCAATTTTATCTGCAGATTCCTGGAGCAAAATGAAAATCCCTGTCAACATGTATGTATGGTCTCTGGAGGTGTTGTGTGCAAGTACGTTGCCACGCAATGGTGCTATAAATTATAAGAAGCTAGCTCTCATTTTGCATATAATAAATAATCTCGATCGAAAATGAACGACAATCAACTTCGTAACTAGTCACAGGCAACCTTGCATCCATTTTCAGTGAAGGAAAAATTATCTGAATTTTGATCTTTATTTAGTAACGCTTCCTCATTGGAAATGAATATTAGGAAACGAAATGCTCAAGCTGCTTTGGGACCTGGCTTCAAAGAAATCTTCGAACGTTCGTACTTACCACATCGTTCGCTGTACTCCATGAATTCTGGTATACATTGACACGCTCCATTCAAGCAAGCTGCATTTGCCAAACATTCCTGGGTCTCGTTACACGCCATGTTTATGGCCACATCTGCAAAAAATGAAATGAGTCAGTCTTTCGTGACCGCAGGCGAAATTTGCCTTTGGTCATCTTGCAAAAACAAACTTCCGGTCACGAAATAAAATTGGTCATGTTTCCAGTTCTCCAATGGGATTCCTGTCTCGCAGAATGTCGTCTTTTTCAAAGTATGACGACTGTGAGTAGATTATGAAGGAATATGAAGGTGAGACAATCGAAATTTCACGAAGTGACAGTATGAAACCATAATGTAAAAGCGATATTAAGTTCGAACCTCGGAATAGAATCCTTGTTGAAATAATGAAAAAACTCAAAATTTAGCATTCCCATGTAATCAGAGTCAAAGATAAACGCGAGAAAGAAGGCAATATAAATCAAATGAATGGCTATCTGCGATAAGATGAAAGCCAGGACCAATTTAGTATAATTGTCCCAGTTTTCTCCCTTTAAGGACTAAAAAATAAGTGTTCTGAAAAGACGAAGTTATATGTAAATTTTAATGCGGAAACGGTGTTAATGATTGATTGGCCGCATTCATTTAATGTACAGGTGCGACTGTGAAACTAATTTTTTCTCGTGGCGTTGAGAGGTTGGGGTTTTGGATGATCTGGTATGCCATCAAAGTATGTTGCGTGGTGTAAATTGTTGGCAACTTTTTTTTCCCCACAGATTGTCTAGAATGAGTGGTGATTGGCCTGACGACAGAGTGCAGTACAGTAACGTGCTGTGGGAATATCGGGACGAGCTAAACTTGTGGAACGTTCCGTCAAAGGAATGTCACGAACCCCTCACGCAAGACAGCACAATCACTTGGTCAGACCATTACTCTTGAAGGAAGCAAGACTGAGAAACCGGTATAGGGTAGCCAAAGTAAAAATTAGGAGCTTTCAAGCTGAGCTTCGAACAGAAACCGATCTCTAGAGCCTCCTGGCAAACTTCTTGGAATAGAGCGAAGGTGTAACGAGGCTCAGTCCTTGGAGAGCCTTCCCAATGTCACCATTGCTTTTTGCTGAATCCATTTTCACAGGCGTGTCGTGCCGATCGCTCGCAATCTAGGCACGAGAAAAATATGCCTGCAGCAGCACGAAAAAACTAAAGATTCCCCGCATGGCAAAGCGGTTCGGAAGGAGTGACACGTGCAACTAGCCTAAATTGTTTCAATGTCATGTGCCATACATCCGGAGCCCTCAATTTCGAATTTACCGAGTTAATAATTCAAACAGATACCACATTAATCTTCTGATTAGGAAGTTATAAAACCCCGAGTCGAAAGCCGATCGAGGAAAAGGACCCAATACTCATTCCACTCTTACACCGTTCCAACATCGGCTTTGCTGCTGCATGTGTACTCATGCACCTTGTACGAGAGCAAACAATATCCTGCATGAAAGGTACGACAAACTGTTGAAAAAAAGTATGGTGTTGCCAGACTTCGTGCGTGATGTGAATAGTATTCTGTTCACTCCACCAAACTTAGCATATGGATTAGACGGGTGCCTCGACGTGGCTTCTTCGGTTTCTGTTGGGTTTTCTTCCTCCTTTTTACGTTCCTCCGTGAATTTCATTCAAATCCTTGTTCACCTAAGTATGTAATCTGCCTGCATTTGCAGCAGTTTTCGCTTCTGTTTTTCCGAATTTACTTTGTTACGAAAAATGATCGCCAGAGATGGAGTCCCTGGAAGAAGGCAGAATCAGAAAATTGTCTCACTCCCTCTATCGCGTGAGAAAACTCACTACATCGATCCTGTTCCTGGACGTAGTCCGGCAAGCACTGACAGGTCGAGAGACCACCGTCATCTTGGAAGCAATGCGAATTCGGAGCTGCGCACTCGTGCCACTCGTCGCACAATTCACCGAGGAATAGCAGCCCTGGAACGCAAAGATTTTCAAAACACCAATTTCGGACCGACCGGTTTTGCGATAGCGTAAGGATCTCATGGGAAGAAAATACGACTCACTGCAGTTTTCATCATCTTCAGTGAAACCCTCCTTGCATCGACACGTTTTCGAACCGGAATCGCCAACGCATTCCGAATTATCTGGGGTGCAAATTGCGACGGTAGCGTCACACCGTTCGCCCAGTCCTGGATTCCACTTAACTGAAAAAATATAGAAAATAGCATAATGTGGCATTTAAAGACGGGCAAGAAATTTGAGTTATTCTGGGCCTTTTTCATCTTGAAATCGATCAGACTCAACTCACTGCAGAGGTCTTCATCCCGTACATAGTCCGAGGTGCACTTGCAAGTTGCAGAACCGGGCTCGCCGATGCACTCAGCATGTTCCGAATAGCAATTCTGCAGGCTTGGATCGCAGAAATCGTCTAACCCTGCACCATTCTCTGGCACTGCGAAACGTCGCACCGTAAGTACACGTCAAAGTGTGTATTTTTTATTATAAAAGCAAAGCATTTTCATAATCGGTTTCTTTTAGTTGTACACATTTATCCATTGCATTCCATACTGTATTAGAACAAACTAAGAAGATTCGTGGTAGGTGTAGCCTCTGGCCTATAAAGCTTCTTCCATTCAAGGACATAGGCTAGGTAGTCCATAGCCATTTAAGCCTTTGCTTTTCTAGATCATAGGCCCGGTAGCCGATTGCCATTCAAGCCTTTTCCTTTCCATGTCATAGGCTAGGCGCGTTTCGTGATTAGTCCATGCAACTGTAAAGCTTACAATTCTGTGGCTTTCCAGGACATAGGCTGAGTGGGATGTGTTATCAGTGTTGGATGTGAAATATAAATATACTGTATATAATAAAACCTTCCACGGCACCTGGCGGTATTGGAGATATGAAGGGGGATGAACCACATCCCAGACCTCATACTCGCCTAATTCTGAAGGACACGGCGAAGGATGCTGGCCGTGCCCAAGATTGCTGTACTCTGGAGGATATCGAGTGAGATTTCACACTCCAGCTTCCTGACATATCCTTTGAGGTCTTTCAGGACGACGCCAGTTGTGCCTATGATGATCGGAACTATGGTGGTCTTCATTCCGCACAACTGTTCCACTTCCACTCTCAGTTCGGAGTATTTCTCCAGCTTCTCCCTGGTCTTCTCTTGGAGGTTGTTATCGGCTGGGATGCTCACATCTACGAGGAGGGCNGGAATGTCCGTGTAAGGAACCGATAAATCAAGTATGTACAGATGAAACACTTTTTGCATCGAATGGCGAGAGTCCCGACGACCCGTGTCATGCATCCTTGGGTTAACATAAACCATGGTAAAGTAAATGGTGCCCCATCGGCATCCGGCAGGAAAGAGATCCTCCAGTTCGTCAACTCACCGCATCGGCCTTTTTCTTCCCTGTAGTCTTCGTTGCACTCGCACTCTTTTGGTTTTCTCTTCCGACACTCTGCATTTTCCACGCAATCTTCTTTATGATGTTGACAATATACGCCCACGGGTACCTCTGCACAGAAGACGACACGATTCAGTCCCGATGGTCACGTGCCGTTGCGTGGCATGTTCATGAAAAATTACCTCGAGAAATAAAGGAAGCTCTGCTGTATCACACTCATTTCCGCTACGTTTAAAGTGCTTCAATATGGCTTTTTTACCCGTCCCAGAGAAAGTAAAATACCATCACTGTCTGAATATGAACTATTGTGTTCCCCATTAATATCATAATTTCATTGGAAAACGATAAAAATGAATAAATGACGTCAAACAGAAATTATTTGGAACAGTATAACATGTCAACATAACCTTCAAGATGTCATCGATGGAGACCGAGTAACTGCTGACAATTTTCCCTCCCTCGTGGACGAGGGTCATTCATGTTGGCACAAACAGAAATGCCTCGAGCACGATATTGGCAGACCAATGGTAAGTCATGATGTCAGCTCGGGGTCACCATGGACACATTTCGCTGTGCAGAAATACGACTACTCTGTGCTGCATGAAAGCGGTGATAAGTCAGCGAAGGCGACTCAGGTGCGGTTGCTCGACTGCTACTGTCCCATTTTGAGGGCTCAATTTATGTTGTATATATGAGGGCGTTCAAAAAGTTTCCGGCCTGAGCGGAAAGATGAGCAGTTTGCACAACTTCGCTTTTTTCCATGATTCTCCATTCAATTTCAAGAGGAAAACTAGCATGCCCGGTCACTCAGCTTGTATTTTCCTTTTTTCACAGATTTTTTAAGTGAGGTCACTCTCATGTTTTTGTAAAAATGGAAAAGTGGAGTTTCGTGCAGTGATTAAATTCTTGCATTTGAAGAACTTAACTGCAAAGGAAATCCACGTTGAGATAGAGACTGCTTTAGGGGACAATTCTATTTCCTATATCACGTTGAAAAGTTGGGTTGCTGCATGCAAACGTGGCAGGCTGAGCACAGATGATGTGTCACGGTCAGGTAGACCAACAACTTCAACCTCTGATGAGAATGTTGATCGTGTGGAGGCTATGGTGTATTCAGCATGGCGAATGACCATTTGGCCCATTGCTAAGACCCTGCGGATTAGTGCTGGTAGTGTAGAGTCTATATTGAAGAACAACATCCGGATGAAGAAAGTGTCTGCCAGATGGGTGCCCAGAATGTTGAACGCAGAACCGATGCAGCATCGCCAGCATGTTTCGATGCAGCTTCTTTAGCGGTACCAGGCAGATCCAGCCGAGTTTCTCTTCAGGGTGGTAACCCAAGGTAAAGCATATGTTCACCACTTTGATCAGAAAACAAAACATCAAAGTCTTTAGCGAAAAAAAACAAACAGATTCACTACCCATTAAAAATGCAAGGTCATGTCATTGCCTCAGCAGGCAATGACATGACCTGTGTCTTTTGGGATGCAAAGGGAATTCTACAAAGTGACTACCTGGAACATGGAACGAACATCACGGGTGACAATTACGACAACCTGCTTTGAAAGCTGAGAGTAGCAATCAAGAAGAAGCACCAAGGGAAACTTCCTCAGAGAGTGCTAGTTCTCCAGGGGAATTTACCAGCTCATGCCTCTCAGGTTGCAGACACTGGTCTCCGCCAATGTGGCTTTGGATTGCTTCCCCACCCTCCTTATTCACTTGATCTGGCTCTCTCTGAGTTTTACCTTTTCACTCTTTTGAAAGAAAATTTGCGTGGAAGGAAATTCAGTACTGATTATGACGTCAAGATGGCCGTTGACAGTTTGAAGACCAAGAGGAATAATTTTTTTTAGTGGACTCAAAAAGCTGGAATCGCGCAGGCAAAAATGATCTATTGTTCCAGAAGATTATGTCGGAAAATGAAATAACATTCGTGTTCTTCTAACTTCGTCTTCTCCCTTAGACCGGAAACTGTTTGAACCCCCATCTATAGCAAACTTATTATTCCTATAATTCCTACTATTGTAATTTATTGAAGATTTTTTACTGAATATATATGTATAGCATCATATATTTCATGGGGTAAATTAAGAAATATTTATATGTGGATGCAACATATCGCAGCTCACGTGCCTTGGAGTCAAGCAGTGTTTGTCCACCTCTAAAACACACTCCGTTTTACAAAGGAACCATTCCATCGGACTCAGTTTTTAATCACATAGGATCAAGGAGGATCATTCGAGAGAATCTTGATACGCTCCTGCGTATCAAGTATATGATCCTACTCAGGTATCTAGCCGAATTGCCCATCTATTTATTATCGCGGCTGTTAATCGATCGCGTGTGTTTGAGTTGAATATCGAGTGCTGGTTCAACACATTCCCAAGGTGAAAGCTCGGCATCCTGGCAAGGATTATGCATCGCGTATCCTACACAGCAAAGCAGAAACGTACAGTCAGGTACACATTTTGTACGTTATGAGGTACAAACGTTGTCGTAAAATACGTTCGTTGAAAAGGTACACATGTGTACCTTTCTTATCTCTATTCACATCGGGCTTAAGGGGATTCAAAAACCGGTTCTAGACCGCAATTGAACTGCACTGAGAACCCGGACATCTGCGTCAGCAACGTACACATGTGTACGTCTGGACCACACGTGCAGACCCGAGGGACACAATATGTACCTCTCACATTTGTACCTCTCCTTGTACGTTTCTACTTTGCTGTGTTGGTGGAAATATGTTCGAGGAGGCTGCATCCGAATTCATCCTTCTGACTGGGACTGAATGGTGGGAAACACCCATGACCCACACTCTCGATGACCCGCATTTCAGGCACCCAAGCAGCTTGACTTGCATTAAGGTACTATGGGAAGATGAAAATCGAACCCCGTGGATCGAAATTGCGCTTCATAATTATTGTAAGGGACCTCAGGAAAGGGCCTTTGAACCGATTGCTGACTCCCTGAGGTCACGCCTCACTCCACTCATGGTCACGCCACTCATGATTTGAGGTCAAAGTTTGCGATTTACATGCTTCTCTTTGAAAATGTGTTTCGCCCCAAACCATTGGTTGCAGAAACGTCAAATACATGCCATTCTCATTGGAAGATATCGCGCTAAATGGAAAAAATTAATACATGCATGTAACCGTTGTCATCGGGACGCCATGGCGCCATAGTTGAGAAATTTTCCATTTTCGGATTCTGTTTTTTCGCTCTCATTCCTCGTAGAAATTTTCCATCGACCAAAGCATGCTACACTTTTTGGAGGCTATCCTGGTCCATCTTTTGGCGGAGTTGCGCTTAGTTTTCTCCAACCGTTGTCTCCCAAAGTTCGACGATCCACCTGAAAATGCCACTTTTTTGGAAATGACTTCACGTTGACGGACATTGCTCGAAAACGAGGCCGAAATTTAAAAAATTCATCGGATAGATCTCTTAAGAAGTCTCTCAACAAACTTCATGAGTATTTTCATGAGAATCCGTTCACTCTCCTCGGAGCCAATCGCTTTTTGCTGCGGTCTATTTTGATAATGGAGGCCATTTCTGCCATACCGGGTCGATCTCCTCTGTTCATCGGTCGAAAATACTGGATTTTTTGTGCCCTTCCCATATAGGGATGTTTCAGGGATCAAATGACACCAAGATTGCGTACTTTCTCCCAGGGAATAGAGAACGCGAGGCTTTAATTGCCGATTTGCATGAAATCTTGAATAGTAGCTCTTCCTTGTTGGACCTCCCTCCCGACTCACACCCACTTGTGCGTGGGTGTGATTATGTGTGTGTGTGAGGGATTAGCAGGAAAAGCAGGAAACCGATGCCGAATGCAGTCCCACTTGAACCAATGTTGGAAGTAAACATTGAATGAACTTTGTGCGCTGATGCGCGGCATGTTATTAGATGATGGTTAGAGGAATTTCGTGTTCCAGGTGTCCCAAAACGATGTTACATTTAAAAAAAAAGTATTTCGGAAATGGCTTTTGGCCACCGCGCCTTCGGACACATGTCACGTCATACCTTATTGCGTTACGAGATGGGTGGGCACCATCTAGAGAATTCACATCTCTTCCCTTAGGGTCAATGCCCATTTGTGTGCATTTTGGCGCTAAATTAAGTTTGTTTATAATATCTTCAATACGTTCTTTCGTCAAAGTGCTACGTCGTTTTGGGACACCTGGTATTTGCACGGCATCGTTTGCTCCCCCACCTTGCCTCTGAGTCACTCGCGGTCAGGAAGTACTCCAACGAGTACTCAGGAGTACTCCCTGCCTCGATTGTCTCCCTCCGATGCATTTTTCCCTCTCGGGATTGGAGTTTCACGGAGTTTCCTATCTCGCTCTTTCAGCGCAACCTATCCGAGCTCCCTGTGGTGATCCCTCATGATCGTACCGGGATCTGCACGACCTGAAGCGATGCCAGCCTCCACAATCATCGGGAATCCTTCGAAGTGATTCTCATCCCATCGAGTCGGGAAGCATACGTACTCCTCGATTCCCAGGATTCTCCCTGGACTCGTTTCATTAGCATACTTAACCGAGCACATTCAGGAATTCAAGTGTCTGTTTTGCGTTGCCTGTAACGTAATGTAAGGTTGCCTGTAATGGTCCGGTACCGCAGGAGAAGCAGTGGGAAACGGTAGCAAGTCAGCCCCTAATACCACTGCCATAGTGGATATTTAGGTGCCATCACGGAAACCTTGTTTGCTCGATCGATTCAGATATATGGCTCGCCGGCAGGTAGGCTGCCGCACCGACGTGTGGCATACACGGACAAGCAACTGCGATGTCTGCCTGCTTTCTCTCACGCCCAGTCTACGTGGGTCCAACGTGTTGTGCTGCATAAGAATTAGCTCAGAAAATGCTCGGTTCGTCGTTGACCCAAATACAAATTTCCGACTCCACATTCCGATTTCCTTCCCACTCGACAGCTCGAATTTCACAGCGTTTTAGCAAGGGCATGAGGCCGACTGAGGAACTTTCCGGTCGTCAGCCAATTACGACGGCGATGATCGTTTCACACGAGAGGGTTTTCGGAAATATCAGAACTTGAAGCTTATCGTAAGAGGTTTGCCCTCTAAATGTCAACTCGCGTCGCGTTTCTCGGTCGACGATCGGCCGCGAATACTTGTGGATCACTCACTGCACCGTCCGCGTTCCACGACGAAGACGACCTGGCCAGCGTCTTGGCATTGGCAGGTTCTCCATCCATCCCCGACGCAGGCGGCGTGATTCACGCAATCCGATTCCGAAGATTCTCTGCAGAGTTCCCCTACCGGGATCTCTGCGACAAACATCAGAATGGCAGGAATGAGGGGGAAAAATAGTTGTATTTAACCAATGTGAAAGTAAAAATAACATCGAAGAGAGTTACGGTGAAGGTAAGAGGGAGGCACTCGACGACCTACGTCCACCTCTCCACTAGTTTCACCCTATTCTGGCGAGTTATCGTGCCATAGAGGCTTCAGGTTTTCGATCCATATTTAAGACCAAAATAAGGCGATGAAAGTTCCGTAGTGCCGGTCTTCCGATCTTCGTCGCATCTACACATCTACACGTCGTCGCACTTGTCTCTTGAACAATTTCATGATACGAGTACCTCGAAGAGTGAAAATGTGTCACAAATAACGAACTGCTTTTCGCCATTCCTCGCACCGTGAACAAGATAAGTATAACCATGTCGCTCGTCCTCGAACGAAACGCAACGTGCGACGATTCGCGTCGCATTATGAAACGGTGCATAACGGTGCGTGCATGCGAAAATACGTAAATGTACTCACTGCAGTGTTTCCCCTCCTCGAGGTGACTCTGCTCGCACTCGCACGTTCCATCGACACACACGGAATGCCGAGGCTTGCACTCCCCATCGGAGTCGCAGGAATCCCCCAAACCCGAATCTAAAGATAACTTTACCATATCCCAGCGAATGAGCATTCACCTTGTTTTGATGTGCGTGAACTGTTTCTCGTGAGACAAACCGGTAAGCATAATTTGAAACCTTACACCTGTTCGAACACTGGGACTGGAACTGCCAATCAAACTCCTCTATGACGTCATGGTGGAAACATGGCTACCTCCGCAGCTGCGGGTGAATGCAACAGGCACAACTCAACTAGAGTCACTAGGCCACTGAGCGTGTAGCTGAATTCGAAAAGAAACATAGTCCTATGGTTTTCTCACTTAACTTCGATGGCTCAACGCAGGTCGACATTATGCTAACAGCACCATTGTAGATCCGAAAGTGTTTAAACTGAGGTCGTAAAAAAAAGTTTTCAATTAGGAAATTATCAGCACTGCTACTGATTGCAGAACTCATGCAAACCTAGGCCTAACATCGGGCCTATTCGCAGTTAGCAATACGAATAAGGTCGGCCTGCCTTGCACTATCGATGTTTGGTGAGAAAACCTTAGTCCTACCTAGAGCGACTCTAAAATATTCATTACTCCCTGCTTTTCTGATAGCGACTATGTTTCTTTTCGAATTCAGCTACATGCTCAGTGGCCTAGTGACTTTAGTTGAGTTGTGCCAGTTGCATTAACCCGCAGCTGCGGAGGTAGCCATGCTTCCACCATGACGTCATGGAGGAGTTTGGCTGTTCCAGTCCCAGTGTTCGAACAGGAGTAAGGTTTCAAATTATGCCTCCCGGTCAGCGCGGCTTTCCCAAATCGACCGATTACTGCATCCCATGAACGTGGCATCGTCTCTCTCAACTCGTGCATCGAAGTCCCCCATCAACACAACACGGTCGCCGCTCGGAATCCTTTCTAAGGTTTCATACACCTCCTCCAATAACGCATCATAATCTGACTCGCCGTTCGGCCCGTAGACCTGAACGACGGCCAAGACTCCGACTTGCTCCAATCTGAGGCGGATCAGAGAGACGCGCTGACTAGGTTCCATTCCATGACTCTTTCGGCCAGTTGGGGAATAATGAGTATCCCTACTTCAGCCTGAGCAAACACGATTGAGTCGACTCCACTCCAGTAGAGGGTTTCTACGAGGTCTACAGTAGAGTAATGGGACCGGTGACTTTTCTCTTGGTGGAGATCAGGCCAACTATATCTAGTCGTCTCCTAACCTTCTCCACGAGTTGAGGTTCCTTACCGCCAAGTGTAAGCACATTCTAAGTCCCGATGCCAAAGTCGTTTACCGTTCGATTCTGCTCCTGGTCAGCCATTGGGGCATCGTGCCGAGAATACGCTATGGCCAGTGGCGAGCCGACCGATAGGCTTGGATGTAGCATGACTGGGTCCGACGCATCCAGAATCTTCGAATTGCCCGGCCCCAGGAGCCAACATATCAATCATCACCCTTAAAGCACAGTGACTATCTTGGGAAACGACTGAGCCAGTATGGATTACTCGAGCCGAACTCATCATGCTGGTTTTGGTTTTGATTCTTCGTGGTCACCCTCAACGGGAGCCCCTGTAACATGGTTGGACCTGAGATACAAAGGGGGTCACCAGGGTCCATTTTCGCGACGTGGACGCGCGAACAATTGAGGAAAAATCAGAACCTACAATAAGAAGCATAGATTTATTCCGCATTTGCAAGTATTACCGATAAAAGAGTTCAGGTCTATAGGATTAAAGGATGGTTGGAGACGAATCTGTCCAGGAGTTTTGGACAGATGCAGGATATCGTTAATCTTATAGTTTAAACAGGCATGATTCTCCACTCAAGAAGCGCAATGTGATCCCTTCAATCGACCAACATACAAAGGATCGTGATTATCTGCGCGGCTAGAACTGGTTCGGGGGTCTCAAGTTCTTTTTTAATGTTGTAGAACCAGATAATGCCATTTTGTTGTTCGTCACTGCAGCATTTTCTTTGATGAGGCGATTCCCTATTCTGCTGTACAGGATGGCGCAAGAGTCACGCACCATAGGGTAAATCAAAGTATTCAATAAATGTTCGAATCGTTTCCCATTAACTTGAAAACACTTGGATTCGCTGTACACATAATGTTTGAACATATCTAAACTCCACATTCTCATATATTATTAATTTTGCAGCCGTCAGTTCCCTGCAAAGAAAGAACGAAGAGGTAATGTTGTGCAAAAGTGAAATCCCATGTGGTGCGCGACTTTTGCGCCACCCTGTGCAATGCTGGTGTCGTGTCAGTGAATGACCTCGGTGGCTCTGACCGAGTTATTTACCCTTGGGGCTACAGTGCGCCGGTGAGCGCAATTTTTCCCATCAATCGACCTTCATTGTTCACTGACGGCTCTCTGAATTATCGGCGCAAAAATGCAATTGAGGGGTCGTGCTAACCTTTCATTTTTTATCATTTCAATACGTAGCAGCCCATGGGGATATTTTCAGCAGTTTTCAATTCAGAGTAATTATTGACGCGGAACGATTCACGCTGATTTTGAAATGGTCAATGAATACTGTCACAGCCGACCCAAGTGTCAATGTCATTGTTGCATTTATTAATGAGACATCAATCATCATTGAAGTGCAAATGAAAACCGCGTTATACTTATACGATTCTGAACGGGGAAGATATCCGAAATTCCGTGGGGTAATTCTCCTTTGCATTGGAAAAACAACGGGCAAGCCCCTTCCGATCGATCTCGTTCTGCCAATAATCAGTTTGAAGGCTGTAAATCGCAACTGGAAGCAATTGAGACTAGGAGCTTCCCTTGATGGCAGCCTCAGGCTCGATCAAGGGGCAACCAAATGCTTATTTTTATAGTTAGTGGAATCAGTTTGAAGATTTTCTAGCGACTTCTCTGGGCGTAAACGATACCTTATAAGATGTTGAGCTAGGCAGCATCACGGATCGAGCGAATGGGCTAGTCCTCAACCATTTGGATTGGGTACTCGTGATGTGAGTGCTGGCGGAAAAAAAGGAAGGCTCGGCCCAGGTAGTCCATTGTATTTGACCTTTATCATAGCTATTATGCTTTTGCGAGGGGCACCTTAGTGAGGAAGGGAGAAACGTATCAATTACTCATCTTATCCCACGTGAAAGTCGATCTCCTGCACGTCCTCTCCTCCTATAAACATATTAAATTTATTCAGAAGGTGGAGTGACGTCCCTGCTGACGCAAAGAGGCCATGGAGACTTTGTGGTATGGCCTCCTCTATCGTGCCAGTTCCAGCTTAGCTGAACCTAAGCTTCACGATGTGGCAAACACGGCACAATCATGCCTTGGATACTGTCATGACAAATGAAAGAGCAAAGAACACATTGGGACACATCTCGCAGTCATCAGGTAATGACAGGGATATCTTCACAAGTAGGAGTAGACAAGGTCCGCAGAGAATCCTGATGAAACTTGAGAAGCAGGAGTCAGGAGAAAAAACATAGTTTCACGACCGTGGAGCCAGAGTATTCATGGGGATAGATTTTCTTTCTTAGAAACAAAGGTGGGTCTACTTGCAAAGCCTCATTCCACAGCGAAAGCGGGATGCCTCTTTTTTCCGAAAAGCAGAATTTATTTATTCGACATTGACGAGAACGAGACGAAATTTATGACGAAATGACAAGAATTGGGTGCAATGGACAACCGGGACGACAACCATTGACGAATGATAGAAATTCACGCCTGATTTGGTGATACAATTCGATGAAAATGGCTACCAGCTTCATACGGTGAGATTAGACGATGAGTAGGAAGAAATGCTTCAGAGAAAAATCATTACGAAATCGAGACAAAAATGAAGACAACATGGGTAGGGAAATGAAACGACTCCAACTCCATTCTATTCCCGATCGATCTCGTTAGCAATCGGTTTAGAAGGCAGCTAATCGCATCTAGAAACGATTGAGGCTAGGAGTTTCCCTTCTTCCTTTCCTCCAGATGACAGCCGCAGGCTTGAGTCATCCATAATTCTCTGGAACGAATGACAGCCGACCAGGCCCACGACACTGAAGTAATCCCACTCCATAATCTTCCGTCTGCTCTTCGGGATTCGCTCGACCTCGCCTCTTGGATTCCTTGACCATCGACGAATCGTGATTCTGAATAATCGGTAGGAGTTCCCGTCGGTGAATGCCGTTCGGCTGCAATCGTCGTTCTTGAGTTGAATTGCCCAGCAGTTGAACTGAATGCGTGGGAATTTGGCCTTGGCCAAGACTGCGATGCCTGTACCATATTTGTACATACTACGTCTACTTCCAGCTGATCCGTGTCCTCTCCTGACAGGAGGGTGCTTGCGCACGACGGAACGGGAGGAACGAGGGGTTGCTGACAATTGCTGTGGATAACAGAGTTCCTTGATTTCTTCGCGTCAAATTGGAAGCTCTGCGAAATTTATTTTCTAAAAGTTTCGTATATTTAGGTGGTCTGAATAAAGAGTGGTCATTCAGAGAGGAGTCATGAAATGTACCTTTGCCACGCATGAAGTGAATGGATTTTCAGCATTGCTGACATCTCTCTCCTTTGGAGCCATAAAGGTTGCCTTTCATGTCATGCCCTCGTCGTATTAACATAATTCAGTGACGTGTGGGGTTTTTCCATGCGTTCTACATTTTTTAACGTTTTGCATCCCCATGATTTATTTCCAAGAATGGCGCGGACCTAAAATTAATTGAGATTTGTATCCAGGGAATCCCTGGATACGAATCTCAATTGCCCCTGGTATCAGTTGTTTTCTTCTTTTCAATGACGTTGGCATAGTCCAGGTGGCTGAGGCTTAGGAACCCAGATGCTACCAATTAATATCGGTTTCTAATTTTCCTTCTTGAGTCCGAGAACGAATCCACTTCATTTTTTCACATAAACCACCACGGCCTTCCAGCTTCTTTTCTCTCTCGTCCAAACTACTAATTAATTCCACTAGTACTTTTTATTTTCTCTCCCCTCACTTTTCTTCATCCCTTGAGAGATGGTCCTTTTAAATAAATTGACGAATAGAAAACTCCAAATTTATCCTGCAAGATAGGTCAGACGATGCAGTACAATACGAAAGAAAAAATGCAAAGAATTCCACACTGTGAGGGTAAGATAAAACGCTGGCCCCGAGGGCGATGCTGCCACCACCCCACTTCAAGCTTCCTCTTCTTCTTCCTTCCTGCCCCTCGCCCGTTATCCTCTTCTTCCTGTTGTAGTCAATTACAGCCTCCCATTGCAGCATCTCGTGCCATTGAATGCTTTCTCACCGTGGCACTTGCTCTTCATGCTTCTCCCGGATTCGTTCCTTTCCTGAATTATTCCTTCCCAATTTGTCGAGTAACGCGAAATACTTTAATTTGGATCAGTGACCTGAGAGATCCTGTAAGAGACCACGATTATTGACCACCCGGACCTTCCGAGAGAAAGGAAACCGAATCGCCACCTGTCATAAATCTTTTCCTCCAGCTCCGACAGCGACCCGGAACTCATAGCAGTTGGCCGACCGTCATCAAGGACTTCCATTCATTATGCATATACCGGACCAGAAAGAAATATTTGTTTTGTATTATTGACCTTTTAAGTGTACTCTTCTATGCCCCTCCACCCAGACCCACGGAGTCCAAGTACCAAATTCGAGATAGTTCACTGCCGAGGACTATAAAGTGATTATCTATAAAGTGATTCGGAGGCCCCAATATACCTGAGGGTGGTAAGGGATAACCAGGCCCTGGAGGCAAGGCACTTGCTCGCTACTACAAAATAGTAGTACCGAAAAGGCGCACTCAAAGGAGGAGACAGGAAAGCTCAGCCTCCAGTAACAATATTTACCGAATTCCTCTTTTTTCTACATGACGTCATTTCTTTGTTTTGTAACGCACACGGTTGAAGCTTCAAAACCCTGTCACCGTACTTTCCAGCTCTGCATGTGTCAAATATGAAGCCCTACATTCGATCCAGATCCCAACCATTGTGTTATATGACTTTTTGTCGGATTTCTCTTTTGCAAAACGAATTAGGGTTAAGCTGCAAATCGAGGAGCAGCAGAATCCGGGAGCAACATAGGGCTGTTAACGCTGCGCGGAGAGTAGATCGCGTACACGTCGAACTACGAGGTCTGACAACACTGTAATGCGTGTGGCATTACTGAGTTACTGGTGATTGCTGTAATCTGTTAGTACATGTCTTAAGTCTCTGCAATTACAAACTTGTCTTGATACTTCTAGTGATTGCAGAGCAATACCGCATCATCTAAAGTAGTGTTAGGGGCACTCGTCATAAAATGGGTGATAATATTATGAACATAGAATCACCATGAAATTTATTTTCAAACTCTGGAAAAAACCAACCGAAGTCTTGGAAATGATGAACTTTCCGTTAAAATCAATCGTACTGTCTCTATTGATATACAGTTCCTTGGCAATCATTCTGACAATAAGACGACGATCACTTCGCACCAGAGTTCTCACATTTTCGATGTTTTCATCCGATTTTGAAGTTGTCGGACGTCCAGGTCGTCTGTCAAACTCAGCTTTTTTCCTTCCTTCAGGAAAGCGTTTACACCATTCAAATACATTTTGCTCGGGACATAACCTCATCTCCGTACATTTGTTTCATCATTTCCAAGACTTCAGTTGGTTTTTTCCCGAGTTTGAAAGTAAATTTCATGGTGATTCTTTGTTCATAATATTATCACCCATTTTATGACGAGTGCCCCTAATACTACTTTAGATGAAGTGGTATTGCTCTGCAATCACTAGAAGTATCAAGACAAATTTGTTATTGCAGAGACTTAAGACATGCACTAACAGGTTACAGCAATCGCCAGTAACCCAGTGTTGCGAGACGCATTACAGTGTTGTCAGTCTCGTTATTTCATTGTCAGACCTCGCATAACCCATACTCCAGCTGCGTTGGCTGGGACGCCCAACGTCAATCTAGCCATCCCGCACGATCTCGAGCTTACGAATGTGGAATACTCGGTTGAGCACTCCCTGGCTTTGCCTTTCTTCGCTTTGAAATGAAGACTTCGGCAATGTTGCAATGATCATGTTACGTTGTTTCGTTCGAACCCATTGGAGTTTCCGCCAGAGCTGAAAACTTTATCGATGGAGGAAGATGCAAACGCTCGCAATTTTCGGGAGTTCATCAGTTAATACACTCTTAGAAAAGAGTTCGCGATTTCCGAGAAAGAGAGCGAACTGGAGTTAGCGGTTTTACTCCCTAAAAGTGAGGAAGAGCAGCCGCTCACCTCTCTTTTTCCTGAGAATAATGACTATCTTTTTCCACTAGTTTCAAAAGTACTCTCCCTCTTTCTTTACGCGCTCTTAAAAAAATACATGGATTTTGCTCTCATGAAGGAGTAGTTATCAATTGCACTTCCTCGTTTTTAGGGAGTAAAACCGCTAGCTCCAGTTTCGCTCCCTTTCTCGGATATCACTCACTTTTTTCTAAGAGCGTATAACAGCGCAAACGCGTTTGCTTCCTTTTGGTTCAACGATTGTTGACACTACCGGTAACGGTCCTTACTACTTCAAAATATCAGGGGAGGTCTATCATTTGACTAATACAAGTCAACATTCATTTGATGCCGTTCCTCTGCTGAATCAAAATTAGAAAAATTGCGTATGCTCAAGTCTATGTTTACGAAGTGGATGAAGTGGTTCAAACGCAACGGCGCCTGAAAATTCGGAACGGGTAGTGCGTCACTGTCAGTCATACATGGAGCAAGTGGCATCGGCAAACAATTCCTGCACACGACAGGAATACTGAACGCGTCATTCATCGAGCAAAAATCGGGCGATGATTCGAGCTACCGACGTCATCGTATGTGGAAAAAGCGCCGATCGCACTCGCTGAATCGCTGACAACGATGAAACGGGGGTTGTGAGAATCGATGGACGATGATCAGTTCGGTGGGAAAGTAGTTGTGCTGGTTGGTGACATTCGCCAGGTATTGCCAGTCGTCCGGAAAGCATCTCGCGGTTAAATCACTGAGACTTGCATCGAGACGAACCCGTTGTGGCTATCGTTTCGAATGATTCGTATCACAGAAAACATGCGTGCTGCTGCAAACGAAATTCGATTTACTCGGTGTTTGCTCGATGTGGGCAATGAAACCTTCCCACAAGTACGGGGCGATCCATCTGAGCTCTTCGTGCGTTTAACAGGCGATTCCATCTCCGATAATATGGTGCACGAGCTGTTTGGGCAACTACACAGGGTCTGCGATGCTGAAGTGAGAAGCAAACGCGCTCGTTCAGTGTCCCAAGATTGAGCATTCCTGCTTGGTGAATGAGGGTACTAAGGGGGTTCAAATGAAAAGGGGGCAATGGCTGCTACTCATGGTCTAAGGGTAGCTTAGGGTATGGAACTAAAAGTCCCCATTTCATTTGAACACCCATTGTAGTTGAGATGATCACGGATGCGCCTCTTCCCTGCGTTCACTAGCTGCCGAGAGTTTCAATGGACACGTCAATTCAAGTCTGCATATCGTTACATCCTTGCTAACATCAATTAATTATCGAGCGTACCTACGGTACGACTATAAACAAGTCTCAGGGACAGATATTTGATCAAATCGAATTACTAATTACGGAGTCAGTATCCATGTATGGCATTTGTGCATTACCTGCTCGCGGGTTCGCTCTGAATATTCGCTGAAGATTCAGGTTATCGATGGACCGAAGCAGAGCGAAACTGATACTGCCACCATTACCGACGATGTGGTCTTTAAAGAAGCACGTCTTGGTTTGTCAAATCCTTTCGTCGCAATTATTTTTCTTTAATGATATAAATTTTGATTTCGGTCCCATGTTTTTCCCGTTTCTTGATATTTCATGGTTGTTTTCATATTCATTTACTTTACCCATGTTGAACTAATTTTGGTTATAATTTGCGCATATTGGCATAATGTGCTTCAGCATCTCTTTCATGAATATATGCATCATGAACAAGTTTTGGCAGCAGGAACTTGGCTAAGACTGTTCTTAATTGATGAGCAGGGAGAAATAAGTATATGTATTTGTAGAAGGTCGCTAGACTCATATCATTCCGTGTCCTGTGTGTGTGCAATCACTCTCGGACCCAATTTTGAACCGCAGCACCTGTAGTGAAATCACGTCCACCGAGGGGTTTATTTTATGGCCGGAGGTGGTGGAAGTCGCCGGATGCGCGACTGGGACTAAATAGAAGATCGAGGACTTCCCACCGAAACCTCTTGAACAGCTCCTGTGTCTGGCAGGTCCACGGTCAACTGTCATACAGTCCCGATATCGCCCCCAGCGACTTCCATCTATTCAGGCCTAAGAAGAAATATCTCGGGGACGTGATTTCACTACAGATGCTACGGTTCAAGAATTGATTCAAAAGTTGTTACTCGAGGACACAGAATTCTAGGAGGATGTCATGGAAAAGCTGGCTCTTCGATAAAACAAATGTCTCAACCTGGGTGGTGACTATGTGGAGAAGTAGTGTAAAGTAGGTACTAGCACAATACTTGCTTAATAGGTTCTAAAATAAATTGCGTTCACAACCACAGACTTTGTCTTGTGACTTTCCGATCGCCACTTGTACATGGTACATTGAAACGTTCTTAATATAAGATATTAAAATCGGAAGGCTTCCAAAAATCATTAGATATCGATTAGCGATATCTAATGATTTTTTAATGTAATAATTCCTTCCGATTTTAATGCAAGATGCAAGGGGAATGCAAGATCAGTGTAAAAAGTAAATGCCACCGTGGGGGGAGAGGGTGCTGTTACGCCTAACTTGGGTACAGGTGGAATGTTTGGGCAAAACGGGTAGAATTCACTGAAATGAGCGACATGGATGGTGATGACAACTGAAGAATTATTGAAATGTATGCTTGACTCGGTGACACAGCTCCACAAAAATGGAGACCTACTTCATTATTTTCAAAGGAAATACTGCTCTTTCATATCTTGGTGTCCGTATCCGAGTAATGCAGATAGTTACTTTCTGTCCAAAGGTCTCCGACCCTGAACTTTCAAAGGTGGTCCTGTTTCACATAAAATGCATGCAATAGGCCTATAGAGGGAACATAATATCACCAGGAGGCCACATTGAATTATCCATTGCGCTCTTGAATCACCATGAATAAAAATTACCGTTAACTTAGTATTTATAACTAGTTATCCAGATCATCTTAAACTATTCGCATTTAGAGGAAAATATTATATATACTGAAAGCGGGGTTCAATAGACAGAAAAATGGAGTCAAGCGACAATGAAGCATTGCACTATCGATATCTCGGTTGGAATTCCAGCAAAGATAGGAAAGGAATGGGAGAGAGATATGAATAAGGAAAGATTCGTCTCGTCAGTGAGCTTCACTCTCCGGTGCCTTCGATGTGTTCAGCATCTCTGCCTCCGTGTTGCTATCCATTCGAGGACTCTTGAATGGTGGAATCTAGAACTCATCTGAACGCACGACATTCATGGCAAGTGATAGCGAACAGTGGTTGAAGGACGCGAAAAACTTCATTAAGGAAACCTTCCAAAATCGAGGAAAGGAAACCAGAGTCGTACCACCAATCAAAGATGAAACTAAACCATCTCTCGTGTCTTTCCTTTACAAGTTGGGAAAGAAGAACGAGGAGTCCAAGAATGATGAAGCCATGTTCATCGTTTACAGTCGGGATATAAAACAATTAGTGGAAACTCGCTTTTCTGGAGGGTTGTACGAGAGATTAGAAAAGATCCTTGAAGCCGGTCACGAGATTATCGTCATAGATCGACGCCGAGGTTTGATCTTCATCAAGGTGTGCTACAACAGCGAGATAAAAAAGGATGAAACGGACGATCCGAAGCACCAAATCCTCCAGCAAATTTGTAACAATGCAAAGAGAGACTTTGATTGTCTCAAGGCATTGCTGAGGAAGGCTGGGATGGAGAATAACCAGCTGAAAAAATGCTTCCCATTCCACTTCCCAATTGTCGCATATCCTGGGGTAAAAAAGGAAGAAATGGTACCTGGAAATGCCTTGGTTCTTTATGACAATGAGTGCCGCTCTCAAGCAGAGTTTGAAACTTGGTGGATTGAGCATATCATAAACCCAATTACCAAGGAGTCCAATACTGATGAGTCCAGTCCCAAGGGAGTAGGTTCTAAGGAGTTCTGCATGGAGAAGCACAAGAAGAGTTCTAATGCAAAAACAGTTGCGACAACCTCGTCAAAAAATGAGAAATTCACCTTAAATTCCGATAATCACCTCACTCTATTGGCAATGTAAGTGTCTAAAATTTATTTTTATCCATTCAAGAATATCCATCCATTTCATATTAAACTAGTCGAAGCCTGGATCCTCTGGGTCTAACCTGTACACGCAGGCTTCCGTAGACACAAAATATCCTGTATACACAGCTTACCATGTCCACGATCGACCCTGTACACTGATTTTTGGTGTAACAGAGGTTTCCACCAACCACCCATGTGGGTCGCATCCACAGATAGAATACTTTATAGGATTTCTTTGTGCACGGGATTTCGTGTGAACATCTTTTGAGCTGACTCTGGTTATCCGTAGTAAGAATCTACTGTAGATATTGGCATTGGTCTTAGAGCGAGCTCTTGAAAACGCAATGTGAAGTTGGCAGTGTGTGAACACAGGTCCAGCCAGATGAATCCCAACTTAGGCAAAAGGTTTACCTTTATTCATTACTAGCGAGTTTGTTTGCCCTTCGGGCAAACAAACTCGCTATAGTCGTGTCTTCAGCGCCCCTTTACCTTGTATAGTCTAATCACTATTCATTCATTTTTTGCTGAATGGGAAACACGTATTTGAAGTACGTCCCCATTGAAATACGTGACATATGGGTTCGAAAGTCTTTATTTTTATCAAAATCAATAGTTTATATGATTCTACGTGTGCCTAACTTTAAACTTTTTCTTGTGTCCCATTTTGTAAGTCTGGAGAATACATTTTGAAATACTTCCCTCCAGTAATCTATGCTAAGGAGATATAGTTCAAAAGTAGGATTTTTCCTGTACGCAGCCATTAAGCAGATACTTCGTTGGGAGATTGTATATCTTGTCTCTGCTTAATTGTATTTTAAAAAAATTCAGAAAAACGGGACTGAAAAAGTGCCCTGATGGGTTTTAACGAAAATTTGTTTTCTTTTGAAATGTAGACTCAGGGAACTCCATGCCAACAAGTTTCAGCCTTATACATTTCCCCTTTTTGCTGGCAGAAAAATTTATTTGTAAAAGAGACCCACTCAAATGCTAAGCTTTGAGGAGACTCACTGAAAAAGTTGAGTTTTTCCTTAAACCAACATCACGTCCGTTATGCGTGCGCCAGCTACTTTTATATTTCTGCCTGATTCGGTAGGATATGATAACAAAAGTTTCAGCCTTATACGTTTCCCCTTTTTGCTGGCGGAAAAAAATTTATTTGTAAAAGAGACCCACTCAAAAGCTATGCTTTGAGGAGACGCACAAAAAAAGTTGAATTTTTCCTTAAACCAACATCACGTCCGTTATGCGTGCGCCAGCTACTTTTATATTTCTGCCTGATTCGGTAGGATATGATAACATATTTGAAAACGCGACGTCCCCAATAAATATAAACCCAAAAAATATTTTGAAAATTTAACGTTTGACATTTGAGCTCAGTGCGTCAACGGTCACGTTCTTGGCAAGTTTCAGCTTTCATGGTGTCTTCATTTGAAGCAAAGAGAACTATTTGAAAATATGTTCCCCGAAAGGTGGCATGCATCACCACTTTTGCTGAACTCAGCATGCGAATAGCTACTTATGTCAGTCAGTCAGCTACTCACGATCGTCCTTACATAATAAAAGAATAAAAGTAAAATTTTTTCTTTACTTAGCTATCTATCAAGTACTTCTTTGCCAAGTTTAAACTTTGATGCGACCTCTGTTTGGCTGGATCAGAAAATTCCTGAATTTCGTGTGCAAAATGTGTGCCGTGAGTCGTTTTATTTTTTTTTTATTATACTGAAATCCATACTCAGTGAACTACATGCCCACAACGTTTCAATGGTATACGTTTTGCCCTGTAATGTAGGCTCAAGGAACTCCATGCCACTCAATTTCAGCCTCATACGTTTCCCTTTTTTGCTGGCGGAAAATATATATTTGGAAAGGCGACCCACCCAAAAGCTGTGCTTAGAGGAGATGCCCAACAAAAGCCGAATATTTCCTTAAATGAACATCACGTCCGTTATGCGTGCGCCAGCTACTTTTCTACTTCTGCCAATTTCGGTAGGAAAGGAAAAATTATTTGAAAACGTAACGTCCCCGAGAAATATGACCCCCAAAATGTTTTGGAAATTTGACGTTTGACATTTGAGCTCAGTGCGTCAGCGGTCACGTTCTTGCAAAGTTTCATCTTTCCATGTGTCTCCGTCTGATTGAAGCAAAGAAAACTATTTGAAAATATGTTCCCCGAAAAGGTGCACCCTTTTGGCATGCATCACCAAAGTATAATCTTTCCTGGACTCAGCATGCGAATAGCTACTTGTCAGTTAGTCAGCTACTCACGTTCGTCTATGTATAATAAAAGTAGAATTTTTTAATTACTCAGCTATCCATCAAGTACTTCTTTGCCAAATTTAAACTTTCTAGCGCCCTGTTTTCCTGATCGGAAAATTCCGGAAAATATGCCATTTGCAAAATATGTGCCCTGAGCCGTTTTAACCGAAAAGTATCTTCTTTTCTTTCCTTTACCGAAATGCATCCTCAGTGAACTACATGCCCACAAAGTTTCAATATTATGCATTTTCGCTTTCCGCTGGTGAAAAAGCATGTTTGGAATAACCGACCCACCCAACAGCCATGCCCGGAGGGGATGCACCATGAAAGCTGAATACTCCCTCAGCTCAGTAATTTCATGTCACTTAAACGTATTCCAAGTTTCACCTTTCCATTTCTTTCCAATTCGCCATGACAATTTTTTTTCTTAAAAAAATCGCAACTCGAAAAAATTCCCCCAGGGGATGTATCGAGATTTAACATTTAACTCCTTGTCCAAGTTGTCACATTCATGCAAAGTTTCAGCTTTCCATGTCACTCCGTTTTACTGAAGCAAAAATACTGTTATGGTGGGGGAATGAGTAACGGAACATGGAAGTCAAAAAAGCCATAAGAAAGCCTAGGAATAGCCGGGAATTGAACCCGGACCTTTTGATTACCAGTCAGATATGCTACTACTACACCACCGAACCCTGCACATCCAGTAGATTCTCTGAATGCCATCCTCATCTGTCACAAAATATATTTCAGGAAAACCTTTCCCCCCCAAATTGTGTACCCCCATGGCATGTACCTCCAAAGTCGGATTTTTTCTGAACTCTACATCCCAAAAGGTACATGTGTACCAAGTTTCAGATTTCTAACCCTTCTAGAACATGGTTAGAATTAGCGTCAGTCAGTCAGTCAGTCAGTCACGATCGTCTATATATATTATCTATAGATGATTTCATATCGAAAATTGGAATGAATGGCTGACTGACAGATTGAGTGACTTAAATACGCTTATTCCAAGCCTGAATTAGAGATGATAGAAATCTGTAACATGAGGAGAAATCCATGAAGAAATCCGCAAATATGAAAACTGTCAACCAAAATGTCAGATCAGACTACATTTTACTTTTAGTAAAAGTAGCAGGTTTAGTAATTATACTCTTTACTCACAGGCTACATTTTAATCTTTAAATCTAGAAGTTCTTTTTGATTGCAAATATTCTACCCTTTGTTTCAGAAATATATACAACAATAATGAATAGGCTTGAAGAAATGACGCGTGGTAGTGGGTTGGTGGTGTCAGTACATATGTATTAATACTTCCGGTGTCCGGAAAGTAATGAGAATCGCTTGTAAACTGTAAGCACTACATGCAATGCACTTCCCACTGCTCGGGCATTTAGATCAATATGTAATCTCTGCATTTGCTGATTTTCAAGTCAATCCGTTGAGAATTGCTTACAGAGCAGGCCTCAAAAGACCGCTCTATGAGCTCAGTGCAATTCGGTATGTTTTCAACAATTTGGATATGGCTACAACCGCTGAGAACTTTCGCATCAACGCGTTCATGTGGTTCAAACTTAGCATTACGGCCTTTACCTGTTACACGGAATGAGCTTGTTGCAAAATGTCTTGTTGAGCTTGTAGCAGAAAGCCTCCACCCCTTCGCGGAAAAAAATGTCCAAGTGTGCTTCGCGCCGTTGATGCGAGCAGTTTTGTTGTCCTCGGTCAGTTTGTGCGGTATCCNCTGCCTGATTCGGTAGGATATGATAACATATTTGAAAACGCGACGTCCCCAATAAATATAAACCCCAAAAATAATTTCAAAATTTACCGTTTGACATTTGAGCTCAGTGCGTCAACGGTCACGTTCTTGGCAAGTTTCAGCTTTCAAGGTGTCTCCGTTTGAAGCAAAGAGAACTATTTCAAAATATTTTCCCCGAAAGGTGGCATGCACACCACTTTTGCTGAACTCAGCATGCGAATAGCTACTTATGTCAGTCAGTCAGCTACTCACGGTCGTTCTTGCATAATAAAAGTGATAAAAGTACAATTTCTTCTTTACTTAGCTATCTATCAAATACTTCTTTGCGAAGTTTAAACATTGATGCGACCTCTGTTTTGCTGGATCAGAAAATTCCTGAATTTCGTGTGCAAAATGTGTGCCGTGAGTCGTTTTATTTTTTTATTATACTGAAATCCATACTAAAAGGTACATGTGTACCAATTTTCAAATTTCTAACCCTTCTAAAACATGGTTAGAATTAGCGTCAGTCAGTCAGTCAGTCAGTCAGTCACGATCGTCTATATATATTAGATAATGGCAAAAGGTCAAAAGGAACAGAAATTGTCTACGGTGGGCAGCGTGCCATCGACGAGGTGAAAAAGCTAATCGACGAATTCATTCTCCTCTGGAAGGAGCTACATGTTGGTGGAAAGTTTCAGTTTAGACATATCAGGCCACTATGGACTGTATTTCCAACAGGATTAAATAATTGACATTCTGTGACCATGCCGCAAAACTGGTAAGGTTTGGCGGAAGTCATCAAGAAAGACTTTGCCGCCCAAGGGACGATCGTTCCCAATGAATTCCTTAAGCAGTCGATCGACCGCATTGAGTGCATGCACGGGTGTCATGGAAGTCTCGGCCCAGATGATGAGTCTGACGCTCTGGAGGAATTGGACCTCAGTTGAAAATCCTCTCATACTGGATTTTGAAGTTTCAAACAAAGGAACCGGAAGTTTGAAACCAGAGTTGTAAGTTCTTCCACCTTTCAAAAGGGTACTTGCAATGCCAGTGGACGCTACAGGAAACACATCGTGTCCACGGCTTCGTAATACAGATATTAATGTATTGTATCAATATAAAAATGTATTCCCGCTTCCACAAGGACTGTCCAATTAGAAGGACCTTTTTGGAATACCTTCGTCTTCAATCGCTGACATGTTGCTAACATAAGCTTGGCGTTGCGGAGGATTCAGCTGGGAAAGGAGGCGCTCCCCCTCTTCCTTTTCGGATTCTTGATGGAAAAAATTCCGATGGTGCAGGCAGATTAGGACCCGGAGAAGCAGTGTGTTTTGGATGTTTTGCAGAGCCAGATCTGTGGCCACTTTAAGGGTGTAGTTATGAAGAAAGTCCTCGATCATGTGCCCCACAGGATCTTAGCATTTTCCGGAAGGGATCCAGAGATGCATATGAATGCAAACAACTGACATATGCCATATTTGGCCAGAGCTAAGCTTCAGTGAGAGCTTTATCTCATTCTGCATCATCCTGCAGCAAGTGGAGAGCACTTGCTGCTTCTTGGTAGGTGTATATAGATAACTGTCGAAAATTCTGGTAGCTGAAAGCTCTGCGGACACATAGCAGCAGAAGACGCGAAAAATATATTTATTCTTAGGTGGGACTAACAGAAAACATTCTGCTGGTGACTCCGGTATCTCTTTTGCGATCGCGCCATACCGTTTACTTAGGATCGAGGACCTAATGATAACTGTTTTCAGTTTACAAGTAATGATTAGCCCTGACGTCCCAACCATTCAGTTTGAACCAGTGAGGGTAGTGCCTGTGATTACTTCTCTTTCGGCCGCTTCCTTTTCAAACCATTTTCGAAAGTACAGTGAAAACTCGTTAACTCGAACTTTTAGGGACCGGGCAAATCGTTTCGAGTTATCCGAAGTTCGAGTTATAAGTAATCGCCCCCCCCCACCCCAAAAAAAGCATAAGGAGCATAACCAGAGGGCGATTTTTCCGCCATCAAAAATTCGATT